>DWJZ01009557.1:0-10636 GCA_018249125.1 Asbolis capucinus
TTATGTGCTAATCTTACTAATATTATAAAGTTGGTGAACACGCGTGGATTTTTGCCGTAGTAGCTTTTGATGGATTAAGGTGAAACTTGGCACATAGATAGACCACATCCAAGAAATGAATATAGGATAGATTTTATACCGGTTGTTGCTTTTCCTGGGATGATGTGCACGTGAATATGTTTGGATGTTTGCGTTCCCTTCTGGATTAACACATTGGATAGTTTTTATTAAAACATGACGCGGGGGGAAACCGCGGGCGGAAACTAGTGCCTGATAAATATATGAAGTTTTCATAGATCATGATTAACCAAGTTAAGCAATATTTCGATATACTTCCGTGCTTCGGAAGGCACATGGAGACGGTCCGGTTCTGAAGGCACATTTAGCCGTCGGTCCCACTTGTTATTACTACTCAGCAACCATTGAGTCGGAGGCCTTCTTGTGGCATAAAAAAATTGACATTTGTGTAAGCCACTAAATTCTACTAATCCGCATTGGAGCAGCGTGGTAGCGTATGCTCTATGCCTTCTCAGGATAGGACCAGTGCTACGGAGTTATATTCTCATCCATAGCAACTCAAAATCAAATACATAGATAAGTTTATATAGGTATATTCAACTTATGAACGTCAAATATTTTGATTCAAATCGTTTTGGAAAGGAGCCTCAGTAAAGAGAAGAAGAAAGAAGAAGAGAAGAAGAAGAAAATTCTCTCTCTCTTTCTTCTCTTCCTTTGCAACTCAGTATCTGTACAGAATATTGACAAGTTTGTATGGAGAAACCAGATCGATTTTGCACCGATAAAAGGAGTGATGAAGCGCCAGGCGCCGAACTCACCGAAGGACAACCGAGTGCATAAGTGGAACAGTAACGTAACCGACGCGGTTAGTTATATCAACGGTTATCTTAACTGTTAGTTATCAAAAATCGATAGCAAGGTTTAATTCATACCTGGTTTCCGGATTAAAAAATGCGGTTTACGGTTTGTTTGTTGTATATGTGCTACTAAATATAGGTAGTAGTTGTAATTTTTTTATCCGGCTTCATCCGGTCTTAATATAGGTAGTGGTATTTTTTTAACTTAGTTCAAAAGCTTTCCTCGATAAATGGACTATCTAACAATGAAAGATTTTTACAAATCGGATCAGTAGTTCCTAAGATTGGCGCGTTCAAGCAAACAAACTCTTCAACTTTATAATAATATAATATAAATTAATTAATATATACAACATACAATATTATGTCACAGGCATTTTGTGTGATTCCACCGTTTATATACGGCGTCGTCAATTTAGAAAAGCACGCTTGCAGCAGCTTGCAGCAGGCAGGCAGCAGGTTGCAGACTAACTGTAATAATCTATCTATCTATTATTGGACATCAAAATCGGCTTAGAGCTCCCCATAAGAGCTCTTTTAAATTTTTAGCTACAGACCTATACGCCAAAATTTCTTATCACCCAAGATGTCTATTGTACATTTTGTTCAAGTTGTACGTCTGTATCGTGTTGATAATTTGTTATGTAACGAGGACATACGTAAAATCTCACTATCACGTGCGGACGTATTCACGGCACGTAACTTGGTGACCAATCTTTATGATAAGAAAGATAAAAATTATCGTTGCGTGAGGCGTCTGTCGTAACTATGTTAGAACAATAAATTAAATAATTATTAGGATGTAGGAATATATTTTATTGTTGTTATAGATTAGTATTGATAGAATAATGATTTGGAACCTGGCAGGTCTTGGGTTCAAACCCAGCCAGTTTTCGAAGTTATGTGCGTATTAGTAGTTGATTATCACATGGTACAATGAAGGAAAACATCATGAGGAACCTGCACACCTGAGAATCCTTCATGAAGTTTTCAAAGGTGTGTGATGCCATTCAATCCGTTCACGGTCAGCGTGGTGAGTATAGCTTGCATCTCTCACATTGTGAGTGGAGATCCGATCCCAGTAGTGGGACAGTTTTGGGTTGCAATGATTATAATTTGTAGTTCCTTGGTCGGTGCGGACTGCCCCGTAGGTCCAGTAGTTAGTGAGCTTGTCAAGCCGGAGGTCGTGAGTTCGATCCCCACCCACAACAAACGTTTCTGTCATGATCAGTAATCTTTGTTCTGTGTCTGGGTAAAATAAAGAATAACTACTGAAGGATGATTCCTTCTTTTTTTCTTTCTCGTTCTTCACATATCCTCATTTTCGTTCTTCTTCTATCACCGGCCCTGAAGCGGTATGTTGTTGGTTTACCTGTGGTTATTTGATGTCGCTGTGAATTCCGTTTGCTTCTTTCTCTTCCCTGCACGTGCGTATATACTCTTTCCTTTCTAGCAGGCAACGCCTGGTGTTATTAATACACCCGACACTAGTGTTGTAAATGTCTAACACTCCTAAAACTAGTGTTGTTCTCCATGGAAGGCGGTGATCCGTCAGCTCAATAGCCTGCTTATAACAGAAAAAAAAACCCATACAAATATTTAGCCGGGAATCGAACCCGCGGAATGCAACTAGACTGCGGTACCAATTGATGATGACACCAAGACAGCCACTAACATCGCAGAGTTATCAAGAATGCTGCAACGGTTTATTCATTACGTAGGATCTTATCAAGTTATGTGGGTAGAGAAAGAAAATCTCGGCACACACTGGTATCTGTGTAAATATATGGTTCTGTGAATGTTGCGTTTGGGTGTTTGTCGGGCGATACGGGTTTGGAGTTCCGTGTACAAGCAAGAGCTACATCAATCCGAATTGGAGCACCGTATTGGAGTATGCTCTAGGCTCCGTGATCAATGTTGGGCCATAAGTAGGTTGAAACCAGCTAAACAACATAGATGTACCAAATTTCATGATTTTTGCCACAACTTTCGATCGCCTCCAATCGAAAATAATTGCCTATAAAAAAATATCTCGGCTCAACTCACACACGGCCAGCCGATACTAACTAAGTATTAGCTTGTACTATGGTCATAGTGAGATAGATTTATTTCTGTTCTTCACAAAAAAAATCGTTCTCGGTGGGGATCGAACCCATGAACCCTGACTTGTACTCAAATTTACTAACAACTAGACCAACAGGCCATCAATGAATGCCTTGCCGTTTTTTACAAGCTTTTATTTAACTTGCACTGTATGTTGGTATATTTGTTTGTTACGGGTCAAATGTTGCAAGCTTAATTAGACCCACTTCCTCTTACACTACGGAGTTCAAATTTTGCATACTGCTTCAGTTCCGATGGCAATGTATTTTTATGACAAGTATGATCTGCTGCTATGCTTTGGGTTGGCTCCAGACAAGGGAACTCCTCAACGGTGCACAATATGGTTATGAAAATTTATATATGGTTATGAAATTTTATATGTACTTGTATCTTCGTATTAGGGCTCTATGATTAAAGTTTGTGTTTTTTAATATTTTAATAAATCCTGTTGGTTAAAATGCTTTATTGTACGCGGCAGCGAAGCAAAGTATATAGTATATAAATAAAAATGTATAAAGAATATATTTAAATAATACAAATATATAATAATACGAAATTATCTACTAACCATACTTTTATTAGCAACCACATTAATCTGTCGGTAAAAGAGTATGTTTTGTCTTTTTTATTCTGTCATAAACACAAATCCATTTCTATTGATTGTCATATATATATATTTATTAATTGTATTGTTGTTTTATAGCTAATTTTATTTACACTGCATGCTAAATTGCGCGAAACTATAGGGCAGCGCTAAAAACCAGCAATCGTGGTTCGTAGCCGTTCCATGGCACAAACTAAGCGTTTCGTCCATTTCGCTATAGGTATTGTAGAACTGTGTTCATTTTATTAAAACAACTTTGTACTATGGGCGAAATAAATGTGTTTTTTTTCTTTCTTTCAAAGCACGATATCAGTCACTTTAATTAATATATTGTAACGTTGCATAATTTAATGTTAAATTAATGTTTAATTACTTAATTAATAGTAAAATACAATTTTAATTTTACAATTAAATAAAAAAAAATTGATTGACAGTTGCATGTAATTTGCATCGGTGCATATGTGTTTGTAGAGCATGAGATTGCTGTCAGTGATTGACAGATGACAGTAATGAATTGTATATCAATTAGTTATCTGTCGCCCACTAGGGTAGACCCATACCGTCTAGTTTCTTTACTAGTGATGTAGTTTCATTTGTAATGGTTGGTTGGCGAAAGAAATTTGACATTGTCGCTAGCCATTTATAATTAGTTTATACTAGGGATTGCCCGCGGCTTCGCTTTTGGATAATTTGTAAAAAATAATCATTATTTTCTAGCCAGTCTACACAAAAACATAATATATTATATGTATATCCAAACCTGCCTCGATAATCGTTTTTTGTATAGCACATGAAAATATGTATAGAAAAGCACATGAAAATATGTTCAGTATATATAGAGTTTACTTCGAACAGACAGACAGAGGGCAATTCATTTTATATGTAATGATACTATGGTTTGTCGCCTACACACGATTTAATTAGTGACATTGACATAGAAGGCATAACGAATGATTGTCAATTTTTTTTTTATTTCATCAAATCGTTAAAGGCTTAACTATATTTTAATGTAAATGACATGCGTACGAGATGACGGGATTTTAAAAAATTGGTCGTAAGAGAGAGAGAGAGATAGAAGGAGTGATATATATCAATGGTAAAGACGAAACAAGTTGTTCAACTGTCATGTATCAACAATAGCGTTTTCCCAGATGGCGGAATTTAAAAAAATGGTAATTTGAGAGAAAGAGAGATATGCAAAGAGAGATAAGCAAAAAGAGAGATATCTTTCGATGGTAAAAACAAACAAGGTGTTCAACTGTCTTGTGCGTACGATAGCGTTCTCTTAACTACGTTGTATCGAATACGAATCGATATTCGCAACAACTCGGCGACAGTCGCGCGAATGCACTAACTGCAGTGCCGAAGTTAAACGCCAACATTTTATCTCTATAAATAGAACCGTCTGACTCTGCAGACATCTCAGCATTCTCGGTACTAGCCGGATTCCGATTTCCGAATGTCCCATATAACTATACTGCTAAACGAATATAAACTCTTAACCCCTACACTATAAAGTCCAATTTAGTGTGTAAGCAAAATTGCATTCGGTATGAAGTCCTAAATCAGTGCAGTAAAGTCGATTTCGCATTGAATAGCGACCGGGTTCAATATAGGTCGGAAAATGAAGCGCCGTTTATAGTACTACACCGTACTATCGTAGTACGTGGGCCTGTGTGCGTCACGTTGAATGGTTGTGTGATGCAATAGTGCGGATTGCGTGTGTGGGGGTGTGTACGTATGCAGTGTGGTTATGTTTAATGAATGAATTTATGGATGTGTTTGTGCCGCTGCGGTTGAGTTCTATCGATTTCTCCCTGTGGGTCTCAGTCTTTGCATATTTTTAGCGTTTCAGCGTATGCAAATAGTCCGGTAGTATTTGGAATCGATAAGTATTCTTGGAGGCGACAATACTTTGGACTTATTACCTTTTAAATTTTGACGGCTAGCCCTTTTTTGTCTTCATTCCGTATGCAAACTTTTCGTTATATTTCGTCTACTTGAAATGTATATGCTAGCTAGCTGACTCATATATTTTTTGCAAGTATCTGATGAATTAATAAGATGATATGAGTAATAAATAACCACACTCATGACCACAGAACAAAAATTTATCTGTCATAAAAATACATGGCCGAAAATTGAACTCCGGCCTCCTTTACAGGCAGATTCACTACCATGTAGAGTAGACGACTGTCTGATAGAAGAACCAAGGCCACGGAAAAATTATTGTAACTGATACTAAATCAGTTATTTTTGATGTTTTTAATAGTTAAATTATATCTAATCCGGCCCTTAATTGGAATTACTTGCGTAATAAATGTTTAATGAGAAACTCCTTAACGTCGCTACGGAAAAATATTAGTATGTGTTAGTTTAGAGAAACATGAAATTATGCAGTAAGTATGCTTCTTAACTTGCCGATTTTAACCGTAATTTTTTTTTACAGGTACTAACCAAACTTCAACACTTGGCTACGTTGGCACCACTTCATTTCACCGCTTGTAGCAATGGTTAGTATTACTATGTAAGCCCTTAAAAAGAGAAAAAAACTACTAAATTTTTATACCGTGGATATACCTCCGGATATACCTCCGTGGATATACAGACGACACGCTTCGCCTCGACCTTTGGCGTAGTGCGAAGGATTGGAATAAGTTGCTAGCGTCTGTGTTTCCGCTCGAGTATAATGTAGGTGTCTTCAAGACAAGAGTGAATAGGATTCTACTAAATTAATACGCTATACCATCTAAGATAACATCGCCACTTACTATCAGGTGGGATTGTAGTCAAGCATTAACTTATAATATGTAAAAAATGCGATAGTTAGTGAGCGTGGATGGCCGTTGTACTCCTTCACGCAAAACCTGCTGAACTGATCTGGATGAAATTGGCTACCGAAATAGATTATAGTCTGGACAGTACAGGCTACTTTTAATATACGTACGAATGTGAACGTAATCACGTCTGTGAACGAAGCCGCGGGCGGACGCTAGTAAATAGAGATAGTAGACAATGCAACTATACATGGCTCAATAACGGAGAAGGAGTCACTTATCCTAACCGAAGTCTAATGGTTTGCCATAAAATTTATATCCCGCCAGTACGAAGGACGCGCTTCGCCTCGTCTTTTATCGCCCGTACCACGAAGGATTGGAATAAGCTGACCGCGTCGGTGTCCCTGTTCGATTACAGTGTAAATGTCTTCAAAAGTTAATAGGCTTCTACTAAGCTAGTACGCTTTCCATCGAAGACTTCATCACCAATTACCATCAGGTGGGATCGTAGTCAAGTGCTAACTTATCTAAGGTAAAAAAAAAAAACTCATGGGTGGTATGTTTTATGTGGCTGGTAAAGTCTTTTTGGTGGGGTTTTGGGGAACTATATAATCTCAACAGATTTCGTTTATCTGATAAATGGATAAAGGGGGCCGGCACGGTAGCGTAAACTATGTTAATATATGTTATTTGATAATAACATATGTACATATATGTACATTACGTCTATTCATTTATCCTTCAGCCTTCAGATATCCACTGTTGGACGTCGGCCTCTCCTAACTCTTGCCCTTGTGGTAATTTAATAAAACATAGTATATATATATATATATACTATATTTTAATCCAGTTAAAATCTATATCTGTACCAAATTTCATTCAAAACCGTTCAGTAATTTTCGTAGAAATCATACTGACCAATTTACGCATTTATAATTTTATTAGGATTGTATAAGCATTATTGGATTTAATGATCTCAGACGATATAGGAACTTGGCAAAATGATTTTCTTCTTTCTTTACGTACTCCATCTCTCTAGGTCTTTTATAACATAAAGGTGCCTAATTGTGCAACCTATAAGTGTCCCACTGCTGGGCTGGGGTCACCTGTTTCAATGTGAACCACGCTGGCCAAGGACAGATTGGTAGATCACATTTCAGATTTGGAGGTACTTTCAGGAGTGCAAGTCTTTTTCCTTTACTGAAGAAGATTATAATTTAAAATTTTAGAGGTACGTACAAAATTTAAACCCAAGAACTACAGTTCCAGGAAGAACGTTCCAACTGTTAGTTTATCTCTGTTCGATTGACTACGACAGCTCATAAACTGGACTCTATTCGTATCCGTATTCTAGTCACTAATGATCGGACACGGCACATCACTAACTGCAGTGTCTGCACTGCGGCTACGGCGGCTTATCTTGCGGTCATCGGCAAACCGACGGTGAACTTCCGTACTACCTTAACTTAGTTACTTAGAATTACTTAATCAAGCACACCATATTACTGAGTATTTACTTCAAATATCACTAGAATCGTATTTAAATAAATAAATTTAGATAACTCATACACGGCCATCTTCACCCCAAACTAAGCGTCAGCTTGTACTATGGTTATGTGACAACTGATAAACATACATATATATTTTTTAATATATACTTATATAGATATTTTTCCACCCAGACTCACAGAACAAAGATTCCTGTTTATCACAGAAATGTTTGCCCTGAGGGGGAATCGAACCCATGCCGTTTGGCCTAGCAGTCAGGTTCGCTAACCACTAAACCAACCGGGCCGTAAATTTTTCGGTAGTTTTCGGTTTTTAAATTTAATTTCATTCCATTTATTCCATTAATTTAACGTAAATACTTGTCTGCTGTAGCAAAAGAAATACTTCGACTTTGACTTTGGATGACATTCCAAAGTAAAATAAGCGTATTATTGATCGTACGAACTGTCTGTGTCCTCCACGGGGGGCCCGCAATATTTATAATCAATGCCACCGCACCAGCAATGCCATTGTCAAGAAGAACACGCAGTATTCGCGAGTTTGTTCAGCTGCTGGCGTCTTTACTTGGAATTGTGTCAATCGAACGGTAATCGAGTTGTGTGAATCGTTTAGTAGTGCTTGTGACGTCAATTCGTCTGTTGTCAAGGCGTTACATGGATGTGGATACACGTCATGTGTAACAAATACTCCCTAAGGTATATAGAATAGGTTTTCTGTGCTGAAAAATTTTGCGCTCATGACCACGTCCTTTGATCCTATGTGACAGACCTTGAAGCAACAACAGGCGCTTTCGGTAGAAGGATTGGTCTGATTAAAAATTTCAAGGTCGCACAACGGGATATGGATATGGCTGTGCCCGGTTTTTCTCTACGACATGACTAGCGAAGAAAGTTTTCGAAGAATAAGGTTAGAGAAATTGCTGACATAGCTCGGAGAATTAGCTGATTGAAGCGGCAATGGTCTAGCCATAGAGTTCAAAGGATTGCCAGCCGAAATAGGAACACAAGTCGCTCATCGATCAGACTGAAGATAGGTGGCATACGCTGGGTTCAGAAGGCTCAGGACTGGTCTAGAGGCAGGGGGTTTCAAAAGGCAGATGAATGGTTGGAATACGTTCTTCGGATAGCACGTTAATCCGTTGGTCCCGATTGTTGTCGTATGGCTCGTGTTAGACCTATGGAATTTAAAACCATCGAAATTAAATACGAAGTTTCAAATATTTAGTGCTCGCGATAATAGTAAATTTAAAGGCATATGCTTTAATATTATTACAGTAATGACAGAATCTAAAAACAAACTCAAACTGAAACTCATAATATCACTCAAAGATCCCATACAGCAGACGGCGACGATAGAATTTAAAAACCCCAATAGTCATGGCTATTGTGGAGCGCCAGACACGAATATTAAAGCCATGATAAATGGAAATGGCCTCTGTAAGATATATTCTTGGCAACGGCGCCCCGTCTCTAACATAAGTTCTAATCTCCTCTTCACTTTTAATATTTTCATCAGGTACCTATATGAATAAGGGACTTGTCTGACTGCTGTTTCATAGCGAGTTTCGCCTTTCAAAACGCCTTTTCAACAGTCGTTTTGACCCCATAAACAGATACCGGATGAATTATTTTATGAGTTCTTAGTGTACCTGGAAGAAAACTTTGTTTACTGGGATACTGTAAATGCCCATTCTTTATTTCATCATTGCAATAAAACGATTTGCATTTTCTACTTTAAACTACATGCTAACAAGCGAACTATATCTATGCATCTAGTTTTTTTTTTTAATAATTACCTTTAAAAATAATACAAAAATATAATAGGGATGAATCATTCTTCATCACAATTGAATAGTATAGTAGAGAACACAATGCTCCACTGTGTATTAATTAATATAAAATTTTACCGACCCACAAATAAATGCAAAGCTTTGGACGAATTCGCTAGTTCGCCAACGCGAAAATATCGTTTGTGGTCAAACGTTGCACCTGCTGCGATTAGGGAGCAACGGCCGAGGCGACAAAATAAATAGACCTTGGCCACTCTAGTTAATTGACCCGGCGGTGGGTCATATTATATCGGTAGTATAATATGGGATTAGGAAACGGGGTAAATCGCCACGATATCGCCAGGGAGTGGGCGAAATCGAGGGCATGACGAAATTCTGATTGATAACGTCGGTCTTCAACTGATAAACGTTCGTTGTTGCTACGTTGATAATATTGGGCACGAGTTCGGAGTAAGTTTCCGTTGGTATATTATCAAGACGTCATGTAACATATATTTTAATTGCGTTGATAATTGAAGTATAGTGAAGGAAAGATCGCGGTGAAATGTGTGCTCCTTGAGAGATGCCTATAAAGTTCTAAAATGTATTGGTATTAAGGTATTCAACCAATGTGCAGTTGCCAGCCTGGCAAACAATGGTTTATATTACATACTAGCTGTATTCGCAGCTTCGCTTAAACACACATACATTGTTTTTTTATTACCAGTGGACCAAATATCCCTTACAAACTTTTATTTCATCCCGTATCCCAAAGGAACTCTGGTATATTTAGGAATGAAAAGTTTCCTAAGTGATAATAATTCCTCGAGATTTAAAGTCATTCCAAAAATACATAAATACTACATAATATATTGAGAGGCATTTTAGTACAAAATTTCACCCCCCTTTTCTATCCTTTATAAGATGAAATTAAAGAAACGCTGAATTTATATTGAAGGTATTATATTAAGGATATGTAAATTTCAAATTCAAGGTAAAC
>DWJZ01009558.1:0-10634 GCA_018249125.1 Asbolis capucinus
TTACTCAAATTAGTTGTTTAATTTTAATAAAACTAAAATACTTTTGTCAATTATGACACACGTCACGTCACTTTTTTTTATATTACTAACTTTATTATATTACTATTTTATATTACTAACTTTTATACTGCTATTATATATCTAGCTGGTTCTGGTGCTGGAATACCGTATAAGAAGGTATCATTGCTACTTCGCAATAGGTTGTTTTTAAAAATGTATTAACAAACATTGAGTAAACATTTCACAGTTGTTTCTATAACAAGCACTTCTGCATTATTTCGTTAACAAATCGAAAACAACAATGTTGTTATTATACTAAACTTGAAGTATGTCTTGGCAACCCAGTTCACTATGTTTAATTATATTTTTTCAGTGACAGCTTGTGGTTAATCTATTAAGATAACAACAAGTGAGGCGTTGTCAACTATAGATAAAATAATATTTGCATTTTGATTTTAAGACCACATTTCTCTTTCTCTCTCTCTCTCTCTCTATCTTTCTATCATCCATTTTACTCTTGTTTCCATTTTCTGCTGCTTTGTTTCTTCAACCTCCCTTGAGATTTTTACCAGCTCTTATTTAACTTGCAGTGTATATTTGTATATTAGAATGTTAGTATATTATGTGTTTGTTAGGGGTGATATCTTGCAAGCTTAATTAGACCCACTTCCTCTTACACTACGGAGCGGATATTTTGCATAACGTTTTTATCCCGATGACAACGCATTTTTATGACAAGCATGTCTCGATACTACGTTCAAGATTGGCTCTAGACAAGGGAATTCCTCAACTGTTAACAATACAGTTATGAAATTTTGTGTGTTTCTTTGTATTATACTCGCCGACCTATAATTAAAGCTTGTGTGTTTAAATATTTTTAATAAACCTTATTTTTTACTTTGTTTTGAGGGAAGTATTGTAAATTTTGTTAATTTTCGCTTTGTAACTAAATTCACAAACACAAACGTACGAGTACATATGTGTATCATTGGCCTGATATTGATCAGTATTCTAACTTCTTTATTATTAAAACCTTTTAATCGTGAATTTGCTTATAAATTTATTATCTACCGTTTACATCTTTATTATGAATCAGTTCTTTATGGTTTTATAATGTAAATTTTATTTTATTATATTGATGAATAAATAAAAACGAGATTTATGTTTATTAAATTGTTTGAATCATTATTTCATACTAATTATATTTTAATATTATTTTTAGCAAAGGGGAGATCTCTTTGTAGGCGAGGTGTGATGCCTCGGGAGCAACCGAGCTGCGACAGTTGTAGCTCGGAACTTGTAGATTATGCTAATGATGTAGAAAACTTTTATAGCGTGATTCAGGTTTTTGTCGTGACTTCATTGTATGACCTGTTGTTGCGACGTCGTCACAGATTATATAACTCTACAAGAGTAACAATATAATACTTTTGTCGATTGCTTAAACTTTATATTATAAATGAGAAAGTAACTTTGTCTATGTGACTGTTTGTTACGCCTAAGTGAAACTTTGTACAGCGCTTGAATAAAACTCAATAAAATAAGCCTGAAGGGGTTGTAATATAATGTATGATTATTTTATTAAGAATGTATGAATATTGTGTATGTAATGTTCTGACTTTCATTAAGTGAGCTCAATGTTCCTATGATGAAATAAAATTTTGACTTTTCTAATAAGCGATGAAGTTTGTATATAAGTTCATGGTCACTCTTTAAAATGTGCCCTATAATACAGAGACACTGGCAGCTATTAGCCAGTGCTCGAGGCTGTGTAGAGTGGGTGCTATCAGTTTCAGGTCAGCAATAACCGTTGCCATTTCACCGAACCCAAGACTGACAGGCAGGAATTTGCGGAACCAAATATGATCACAGAAACAGTGATTTACACAGGGTTGATCGTAGCTTTGGGTATACAATTTACGAGTAAGTTTCCTTGCTGCCACTTTAGTCTTGGACTCGATGAACCATCCAAAGTTGAGATGCAAGAAGTCTTTTGCTTATAACAAATGCAAGCGGTTGGTGCAGTCAAAGGGATTTACTATAATCAAAATACGAGCCCAGCGCAGCCCACGAGGCCTCTTAGCGGTGAACAGTCAGTTTGTTTATTTGTGGCATTAAATCAGCCCGATGCTGCCCGTAGTCATCAAGATCATATGCAGCAGGAATAAAGTAAAATAAATAAATAACTCTGGACAACTTTCACACGGCCATCTGAGCCCAAACTGATCGTTAGCTTGTACTATGGTGATAAGACAACTGATAAACATATATGTATGTATTTTCAAATATATACTTATATAGATATTTACACCCAGACACACAGAACGAACATTCCTGCTCATCACAGAAAAGTTTGATCTGGGTGGGAATCGAATTCACGACCTTCGGTGTAGCAGTCAGGTTAACTAACCATTAGACCAATCGGCCTGTCGAGTAGCAAAGAGAACAGATCCTTGAAGAACTCCAACGTTCGTGGCCATCGGTTCATGTTGTGTTGGGATCGTGTTGCTATCGACAATCGAAGTATGTTCAGAATGCGATGTAAGTGAAAACTCTGTCAAAGGACGTTTATCTAGAGGGTCCCGCCTCATATTTCATTAACATTTGTGTGGCATGGAACCAGTCCATTGACATATTTAGCATAAAATTACCGAATTTCTCAGGACGGCAGGAAATTATATTGCGAAGTTATAAAACGAATTAGGTGTTATTTTCTGTAATGTTTTATAAGCTTTTTTGTAATAATAAATAAATAATTATGTTAGAAGATTCCCAGTCAATTAGTTCTGGCGAAACACTTAATTATCTCTTCGTTTGTCGAGTATTCCACTAAAAGAGAAAAAAAATTCTTCAACTCCTTTCCTTTCGGCTCTCTAATCTAGACCTCCTATTGCAACACAAAGTGAGACATTGTTACTGTATTTACTGATAAAATATTGCAAATTATCGCTTGCATTAAAATATTTAACAGCAGTTGTTATTTTTGTAAATTATTTTAAAGAGACGGGGTAAATAATCAAAATTAAAATATTCTTTAAATTCACGGTCCATAATGAAAGACAGGTGGTGGTATCTATTATTTGCATAGTCACGTTGCTCGCCAACAGGAACCGAAGAATGTGTTACGCATGAAAATACTCAGTTTGTATATGTACATACATACATATGGTATGTATATATACAGTCATATGTCGCTGGTGTGGCAGTGACGGCTGAGGAGTGCCCCAGACAAGGTAAGCCCCTGTACTCGTCTTATTCTCTATCTACTAGATACACACAATTTAAATAACTGATTTACATTATACACGCAAGTAGTTGAATTCTGAAAATTTAGAACATTAAAAAATAGCATGTTGCTAGTGATATTAAAAATTAAAACCAGAACTTTGATGACATGATACCAAATACTCCTTAATATCTTGGAAAAAAGGGAAAAGATAAAAATTGTTTGATCCATTGAAATACTACACACTACGTAATTCCATAACATCTTAAAGGTTAACCAGATATTTCAAATTCAAAGTTGATCAGAGTATTTCTTAGTTTAATCAGTAATGGTTATAGTTAATTCATAACTGTAATTAAATTGTTTCAGATGGCCCGCCTCATGACTCTGCTTCGTATTGTTCTCGCAGCAGTAGCATTTAACATAGTTTATGGACTACATCAACCTCCTACACCAACTATTGACCTTAATGAATGGTGGGGCTCAGGTTCTGCAATTACCGATGATGATACCAGCATAAGTAATTTTACAATAGAATTCACTGATGAGGTAAGAGATAATGTTTAAGAATATGGATTACAAAATTTGAATGATGTTAAATGTTAATAAGTACTATCAGACAGGGTAAAACTACGGACTACGAGTGTGATATAAGAAAGTAAAGATAAAGAGACAGTGACAATTGCACTGCCTACTTTTGGCCGGTGAAACGTAGCGAAATCTGTTGGATCATCTAGTTCATGATCTTCGGTATTATTGATATTAATTGAATTGATGTGTCAAAATACACATTCAGATATTGTTTCGAGAATTACTTCAAATTTAGATATCAAATCAAAAATTATACTACGACATTGTTTTCAGATGATCACCGATCTAAAATCACGTATAGAAAATCACCGTACATTTACACCAGCGTTAGAAGGAGGCGGATTTGACTATGGATTTAACAAGGACTACTTGGACCTTTGGAAAGAATTCTTGTTGAATGACTATCCATTTAAGGAAAGAGAGGAATTCTATAACCAGTACCCGCATTTCAAGACTAAGATCCAAGGGTTAAATATACATTTCATGAGAGTTACGACACCGGTAACTACGATTGTCATGACTTATATCTATTGCAACTAGATAGAGTGTACCGTAGTATCAAGTCTGCTGTAGTGATAGCCTCAAGATTTGAACGTAGGTCACTCGAATTACTCCTGGTCCTGATTCGAAACCACTGCGTGCAACTCCCACTTTCAAAATTATGTGCGCATTAGAAGTAAATTATCGTTTAACTCGGCGACGCAAAACATCTTTAGGAAACCTGAACGACTGAAAGTTCCTCATAATAGGCTTGAATTGGCCAGCGTAGTTAATTGTGAGTTAGACCCATTGTGAGAGGAAAATCCCAGCCTCGTGGTGAGACACATATGGGTTGGAATAGATTTATGTTTTGGTATTAAAAAGAGTACCGGAAGTCATTTTCGCCGGCGTTTTTTCCCTTTCGGCCTACACTAGCGTACATAGTCTAAAGTTTGTATTTGTTTATAAAGCCGTAGACAGATAGGTATTGTCTATCGACACTTTAGGCTTTATCATAGATTTGTTTTTTTTAAATATATTTTGTTATTAATTTCATATTTCATGTATGGACTTATTTTTGTTAAATTAAGACTTTCGTTAAGTGAGCTTTTTGGTTCCTAAGACCAAAGAAACGCATTTCATTTCGTTAACGATTTTAGGAAAAACACTAATGAGTGGCATTTTACGAGGCAACGGTGTTTTTTATATCTTTTAAAGTTCACGATTATCGTGGTATATTGAAACACACCATATTACATCGTTTTATGCAAGCGTTTATAGAATCACTGTGAATGGGCGTAGTCAGCATAATAATGTTCATGTTTTCAGAACGCAACCGATCTGACTCCTCTCATGATAATTCACGGTCATCCAGGATCAATACGAGAGTTTTATGAAACAATTCCTTATCTTCTTTCAAAAGGTCAAGCCAGTGGCCTCAACTTGGATATTATCGTACCTAGTCTACCTGGCTATACTTTTTCAGAAGTAAGTAACTATTAGGTGTCGATGACGACAATTTATAATTTTATAGCTATAATAGAATAACTACTTGATTTTTATGTAGAAATTAAAGGTTGAGGTAATTGAGAATTAAGTTTTTGAATCATTCTTTAAGTACCTATAGTATACAAGGTTAAGTAAAGGCCAGAAAAAAAATTTTTAAATTTTGTTTTAGGCTGCAGCTAAACCAGGTTTGGGTGTAGATAAAGTTGCTGTTATGATGAGAAATTTGATGCATAGGTTGAATTACACAAAGTATTTTATCCAAGGTGGTGATATGGGTGGGTTAGTTACGAATAACATGGCTACTTTGTTCCCTGACGTAAGTGGTATTTTTTATTATTGATCGTTGTGAGATTTCGTTATAATTTGAGATGTATATCCCATAATTAAACGTTTTGTAATTCTCATATTGTTGAAAGTGATTATAGTATATTTGTCTCTTTCAATGCTCGGATAATGAGATACAGACTTTACGTTTCAACTTATTGTTACCCGTACACAGTTTTTACTTAAATTTTTTACGGTATCTTACTTAGCTCGACTGCCATCAAAATGTTCAAAATGGTTTCAAATAAACTCAAATTAAACGGTTATGTAAACTTCTAGGAGGTACTGGGGTATCACACAAATTTCCCCTTGATACACACTTATGATATGATTTTCCAACTCATCATGGGCAACAAACACAAGGACGAGATAGCCCCAACTGAGCTTCAGAGTCGCATCTACCCTTCATGGGATAAACTTATCTACTACGTACAGTTTACGGGTTACTTACATATTCAATCTACCAGGCCAGATACTATGGGTAAGAACTAAGATAGTATAAAATTTATACTAATCTGTATATTTAAATTTCCTTATATATTTATATTTATTTTTAATATTATAAATATATGTAATTATAATCCAGGATACCTACGACACCGAGGTTCACAGTAGCCTACTGTCAGTAAGACAGAATTTTGCCATTTATCCTAACTTAGGAAATATGTTACCTTATAAGTGACCAACTCAAGTGTCGGAAGTTTGCATGACGCCCGAAGGCATCCGATATGGCTTAAAGAATGAAATCTAATGATAACAGCTGCGACTGACGCCTGTACGTGCCCTCCGAAGTATGGATGTTCATGAAATGTTTTTTGTTACTAGCGGCCACCCATCCTCCTACCGACCGCGCCAGTTGCTGCTGAATTCTTTCGATTGCTTCCAATCGACACAAGCCGCCGGGCTACGAACGTTTCTACTATATACTTCAGTATAATATAATATTTTTTTTGTATTTTAGGATTAGGAGTTACAGATTCGCCATTAGGTCTTATGTCTTATATGCTCGTCACCAAAGGAACACCAAACAACACGGGAACTGTATCCGCCGTGCAGCTGTTGGACAACTATGTAATATACTGGGACACCAACTGCGAGAACACAGCCATGAGGCTCTATTCTGAGACTTTCAATAAGAGATACGTCAACCTGAGAATAAATGAGTAAGTGATAGAATTATCTTCTGCTAGAATTAGAGGATCATTTCCTCTCATTCAGGAGGCCCAGTATAGACACTCGCCGCGCTTGTGGTGGCAAGCTACATGGCCTAAAGCTTTTATGTCACTCGATGTCTTCTGACATTTTGTGATTGATATTGAAGAACCACACTGGTAGCTTACGAGCAGGTAAAACATCTAACCCCAATTTAGTGAAACTATCTTTCTATTCTAAAAGCAACATTAGCTTAATTCGAAGACCAGCTACATACCTAATCTTGATAAAACTCTTTTGTCTAGAATAACGTCATCTGTTCCCACCTGTGTTCTCCAAGCTCCAGATGAACTCATATACCTCTCACCGTGGCAGATCAAACAAAAGTTCCCGAATCTTCTCCGTGAGACATTGCCTACAAAGGGCGGCCATTTTTACGCCTGGACGTTTCCAGAAGAATTTGCCGAAGACGTCGTCAGTGCTCTCGTTCTGTTCAATCAATGGCACCAGATGAACAACACTATGTACAGCAATTGTTCGAGTTATATATCATATTAATTATAAAAATTAAGGCAATATTTTTACTAGCTCTTATTTAACTTTCAGCGTATGTTTATATATTCTGTTTGTTACGGGTCATATCTTGCAAGCTTCATTAGACCCACTTTAACCCTTTAACTTTGTATTCATTTGTAATTCTTGTCATTGTGTGTGTGGAATTACTGTAAATAAATAAAATTGTACTAACATCTTCAAAATCTTTTTAATTAATTTTTGCATGGACCCAAATTGTTACCTTGTGGTATTTATCAACTTTGTAATACAATATAGTCATTTTTGTTAAATTTCATTATTTCAAAAAGTCATGTTCCTTAATTTATAGTGCGAACACAAAAAATACTACCATAACATGATTAAGGAAAGCATATTCTTTAATGATAACATGCTTCAAGAAGGTCATGAGGACGATCACCTGCTAACTGGCCACGGCGCATCTGCACATCACCATCATACAAGGCACTCTTGGTACTCGATGACTCGTTTGGTGGGTGATTTCAGGTAGCAGATGGTAGTGGAACTAGTTGTAGTGTAATACATGATTTAGGAATAATATTGCTAATAACACATGTACAGTACGTCAAGCTCTATTGTCACCTAGCGCCTCAGCATCAGCCATCAGCGCCTCTGCCTACACTTATAAAGTACTTAAGTCCATCTCCTAAATTTTATTACTTATACTAGCTGACCCGCCGAACTTCGTATCGCATGACTATTTTAATTTTTTTTATCTTTTAAACTTCCCCTGAACTTCCACAAATATTTCAAAACGAAAATTAGCCATTTAATTGCAATATAGACAAATAACTTCGATAACGACTATAGCGTCATCTGAAGGATCGATTTGTGAATCTAAACCATCCAAATTCGTTCAAAAAATTCATTCAAATCAGTCCAGCCGTTTAGGAAGAGTTCAGTGACATACACAAATACAGTAAAGTTATATATATATATAAAGATATATTATTAATTTTATATTATATTTTTATCGTCGTTACTGAATTCTACTTCCAAATTTTTAATACTTCTAAGTAACGAAAAACATAAATATAACGGAATTGAGCTGGCCTCATAGATCAGCATCAGCATGGGAGAAAGGGGAGAAATCCTAGAAAACCTAATACACAACGCAACCTATTGCATTCGTCTTGACAACCTCTTAGTTCCACTTCTTTGAATTATATCGTATGGTTATAGTTTGACAGTTTGTTCAGTTAGTAAAAATAGGGTAAGGAGTTTGGTGTATAAGGTCTTAGAAGGGATTTATACTAATAATATACAAAGGAAAGATTTGACTGTAGGTTTGTTTTTTTTGTTTGAAATAGGTTCTGAAGCTATTGGACTTGAATATTTTTTTCACTATTAGAATCCTACATTATCCCTGATGTACATAGGCTCTAAAATTTTTTAAAACATCTTCGGGGTTTATATAAAAACTGCGATAGTTTAACACAGCATGTGAACATAATTCCTTATACCGGGTACATTACGAAATTTATTGACAACAGAGCAAAATGACATATTACAGTTTTATGGAGGACATCAATATCTTTAAATAATTCCGCGACAACATGTCTATCTGGTACAGTTATGTCACCATAACTACTTTTTTCTAGTAACTGATTCTTTCGATGCGATTTCTGACGTTTCTCTTTTCTACAATAAAAAAATATTCTTCTTACATTTTTCGTATTATAATTTGATGCTTGATGATAAGTGGTAATGTAGTCTTAGATGGTAAAGCGCATAATTAATCATTGAAAATTCCATGATAGCTAAAATAATTATTTTAATAATAATATTATCGATCACACAATGAGTTCGGAAATTATAGGCCAGAAGAAGTAAGACAAGAATCACGAAGTCAAAGTCAAACCCATAAATTGAAGCAGCATCATCAGTATGAAAGTTACAAGTTCGCACTGGATTTTAACCCAGGACTCACCGCACCAGGGACAAACTTTCAAACCGTTAGGCTGTCACTGCTTGCTAGTATAGATTATATGCTGATTATAAATAAGCGTTTTATACGAGAAAGAACTGTATTTAAAAAATATATACATATATTCCGATTTTAATTTAACTACAAGAGGCATCTGCTGTCAGTTGTAAGCAGAAGCGTTCATAGCGAGGCGTATTGCGTTGATTCTGACCGATAAACCGAGTTAAGCAACAGCGGGCGTCTTGGTAGGATGGATGGATGACCACTAGTGATAAATATTGAGCACTTCCGTGATTCGGAAGGTACGTAAAGCCGTCGGCCTCAGTTGATATCATCAAGTAGCCACCGTGAAGCCACATTGGAGGGCTTCTGCAGGCAGCCAATAACTTTCAATACTCGAGTTACAGCAGGGAAAGCTCTAGGACTTCTCAGTTACTGGACTTCTCACCTTGACTCAGTAATGAGCAATTAATGTGTTGAAGCCAAACCACAGAACTTTCCTAAAAAGATAACCTCAAAGTGAAGGTTTGGAATCGAGATATGGAATTGTTGTATGGAGCTCATAACAAAAATCCGTATGCTGGAAAAAAATATTTTACTTGCAAATGTTCTTTATAGGGAGTCTTTTCGTTTGAGAACACCGCTAGAATAGATTTATATCAAAGAATAAGTCAATAGTCGTTAAATAAACTATAAGCAGGTGAACGAAAAGACGGGTCACTTCATATTAACGAATTCAAGAATAGCCAACGTATAGAAGCGAAGATCGTGTATGTATTCAACATTTGTAAAAGCAGGGAATATAGAGCAAGACGTGAAGTAGCATATCGTTGAAACAACAACAACGAGATCAACAAATAGACACTAACAATGTATCGTTCTAGAATTTTAAATAACGTAATATGGCAGGTTAATTCAGCTGGTGGCGTGGGAATGCGTCGTGCTGTGGCGCCTGGCTTCCTGTAATATCCCTGTCAAACTTTCCTTGTCTTGGTGTTATTTCTTCACTTTTACCGTACCATACCTGTATTGTATTATATTATCTGTAGTATATTTCATCTTACTCCATGTCCATTTCAGTAATAATGTACCTTTATTGTTAACTACAATCATGGCTGTTAACATATGAACAAGTGAAATAGTTTGTCTCTCTTAAAAAATATGTTTTTTTATTATTAAACTATACTCTTGCAATAAATCATCAAAGAACGGGGTTTCATTCATTCCTCTTAGATAATTCCGATGCTCCATATCTGCTGCGATGGCGCTAATTTCCTTAACAGGCCGGTTGGTCTAGTGGTTAGTGAACCTGACTACTACACCGGAGGTCGTGGGTTCGATTCCCACCCAGGT
>DWJZ01009559.1:0-10634 GCA_018249125.1 Asbolis capucinus
TAACTGTCCCACTACTGGCCTCGGGTCTCCTCACAATGTGAGGGGTACAGATCATGGTCTGGACAAGTGCAGATTGGTGGACTTCACATACCTTTAAGAACTTTATGCAGAACTCTTGGGAATGAAGGTTTCCTCGCGATGTTTTCCTTCACCGTAGCAAGTGATAATCAATTTCTGATTCACAAGATTTGAACCCAGGATCTTCCATTCGAAAGACCAACGTTCAAGCCACTAGGCTATCACTGCGTGTGACCACGGAATGACAGACAGCCCTGTATATATATATTAGTAAAAATCATGAATGGACATATAGGTACGTTTTTTTTTATTTTGAATATCATACGAGATAAAAGAATACACTTATAAGCTTTATATTACTTAAATACATTTGTGGAATGTTCGAGTAATTTATGTTAATCGTAAGTACCTATCGTCCTATACACGCGATAAACAAACACCTTTCCCATGAATTTCAAAATATTTATTTCATACGGAATACGGATATTTCGACCAGCTTCATACAATATCGTCACCTGAATTTAATGTGAATATTGGCTTCAACTCATTGGCCCACTAATGAGAACGGATCTCTCCTTATAACTGAAAAGACAGAGCATACTCTACGACGCTGCTCCAGTGAAAGTTTGTAACCAATAAAATAAAACTGTTAAACTGCCAGAAGTTTCTATTGTCTCTAAATATTCTTTTCAATTTTCTATAATCCAAACTTTGCTACTTATATAACCAACTTCTTAAGTAAAAAAACATATTTCGTTTAACATAACTAAAAAAATATTAGAATTATTTAAATTTAATTTAATTAAGTAATAATTATTATTTGAAATTAAAACGAGTTTGTATATTATAGTATTCTTTTATTTTTAAATTTCTTATCTATAGCACATTTGTATTATCTGTGATCATTTTATGCCATCTTATGGAGAATATGTGCATCCGTGTACATGAAGTGGAGAAAACGTACATCGTTATATAGTAACTTTAGAATAGTTATATACTGCATGGATAGATTAGATATTTCAATTATTTTGTAAATTTAAAAACAAGTTATTTTGTTTTATACATTGTGGATTGTAACATGTACGTTTGCGCCGTGTGAACACCGCTGGGACACAGTATGTCACAGACATAGTCACATCAAATGTCAGTTAAAGTGCAATTGACACATTGTAACACTTCTGTTATATTTAATGGCAATGGATTTTACCGTCAGCTTGTCGTGTACCCATTTAAGTGAAGGAAATTATATAAAAAAATCTTACTAATTTATTTGCCCTTTTTTTGTCCATTGCCAGAATATCACACGGCGCCGATGTAATTATTTTAATATAATTTAAGCTTTTTTGTCATAATTGTTTTCTGAATAAAATTCAAATAGTTCTTCTGTTCTGTTCTTACTGGTCTTGTCTTGTATACATATTAACAATAGTATTATTCTGACTGCCCAAATCAGAAACCTAGTTATGATTTAATTATTGTTTTATATGTCATTCATATATCTTTGTCTGTAATATAATCCGGCCGTTATCAATAATTAAATACAATTCATACTTTAGTCATTTAGTGTATTTGCATTTATTAAGCTTTGCGAAATTACTATCAGTAGTAATTTAAATGTTGGAAATAAAATTAATTAATGAGATTTTTATGTGGCATTTTAATACCAATGAATTTGTAAATTACAATTTTCTGCTTTCTTATTTCAGTTCAAATTATTGTGATTGTAATTTCATTTATTTTTAATTTAATTTTAAATTTATATATTTACTTGTAAAATAGTTATATTTTATTATGATACGATTATAAATATAGTACTGATGCTATCAAAGCAATAATTACAGCTACATACCTAATTATTTTAGTAATTAATATTAATAATAATAAAATTATTGTGCTATAATAATTTTTGTAAATTTAATTTGTGAATATTATTAATAATATTGTATTATTGAACTACTTACTTATAATAAACTGTTGAAGCGGTTGTTTCTTATTTCATTTATAAACACATTATCTCATGGTATGCATGGTTAAATACCAAATGACTTCTATAGTCTGTCGGTCATTCATAAATAACAATATTAATTTAGTTACGCATTAAAACTGCCAAGGGCGAACCTAGAATCTAACCCAGGGATCCTTGACGGAGTGAGCTGTGATATTTTTTCTGAATTTTACGCATAACACCTACTTCATAAAATATACATTTTTTTGTTTCCAACTTCAGTTTAGTTTTTCCCTTATGTTTGCTGTAACTACTTTTCCACATCCAGATGATGACGATTAATATAAGGTTGGCTGGACTCCGATTGTGTATGCTATTACTGAAAACTACTGGCGTTGGAATCTTGCTATCCAATCGACGAGCTTAACACTAATATGGTAGGAACAACGTTCAAGATCTAGTAACTTGGTCAAAATATCGGTATACACAATCGTGAGTACCAGTTTCATAGCAAAAATTCAATTATACAATTGATTACTTTACTTTTAAATAATATTGGTATTTCGATATTAGGTACCTAAATAGTAGCGGTTATGGTTATAAAGTTCATACTACAACTTACGAGTAATACCAGATTGTTTTAAATCATGAAAATATCATTGTAAATCTCAAAAATGAATGCTCATAAAATTTATAAAAGTCGATCTAGTGTACAGGTAATCTCGTGAAAGTTAACAATTTATTAATTCCCGATAAAGGGTGCGGCGTACTCTCGATAATAGCGCCCGTCCTGTTACAATAATGTTGGGGCACCCGGGCGCCTTTACAAAGCTAGTGCGAGTTTTGTATGGCATTGAAGTACTACATCCATTAATAGCCACCTGATACCTGTGCTATATAGCTTCAAACCCTTAGTGACCTGCTACTAAACACAGGTCTTTTATATGTGAAGAAAACACCACCATGTTGCTCCAGTATGAATGGGTAAATGGGTGGCCAACCTAAGTATTGCAAATTTTTATATCATCAGAATTTAATTAATGTGGCGGCCTATTGCGGCCGCCTATTGCGGCCGCCTATTGCGGCCGCCTAAAATATTCGTGTTCCAGCTGGAGCCTGGCGAGCTAGTTGTCTTCTTTTCTGCTAGTCCTTTTGGGTGCTGGTGATCACATACCACCAGATCGTCACCTCTTTGCTTATATCATAAAAAAGTGGTCCATATGGTTTAACCTTTGCTACCTACTGCTGCTATAGAAAAAGGAATCGCGATCAACTATTTATATGCCCTCCAAAATACAAACACTCCAGATTTTAGCCACTAACAGCTTCCCATACTCCACGATGTTGCTTAACTTTGCCGAATAAATACGCTCATCGATACGGTGACTCCTTAGTAGAATTTACCCTTCTTGTCAGAAGGTCCTGACAGCTGAGTCACTACCAACTGTGCTAAAGGGCCATTTATAAAATAATTTAATTACAGCTATATAACGGTATTAATGCCCAGCGTGGTGGCTTACAGACATTCTAAATTTGAACCTAAGAATGTAAAAAGAAGACAGGCTGAAAATTGAAGGTTTAGCTTTCGAAAGGGATGAGTTACAGTGTCTTGTTCTAATTATAATATGGTAGCTGGTCTTCTTAAAGCCTCGACCATACTCTTCCCTTAGTCTTATTCTAGGGTTGTGACGTAACAAAACAATAGATTTTTACAACTAAGTATTCATTTACAAGGTTTTACATGAAATAAAATAGTGTGAAATATTATAAAAATAATTGATTTAATTCATTTTAGTCATGTTAGTAATTTGCGTTTTGCCGTTTGAGTACTTAATACAGCCTTTGTATAGAGAGACATTGACAAGTAATCAAAACTACTACAAGAATTACTAGATTTGATAAAATACATATTATTAGGGATATCATCATCAAAATCAGTACATCCAGTAATCGATTTTTAGAATCGAATCGAAAACCTCCTAATTTTTTGAAGTCGGTCATTAAAAAGAAACGACCCATAAAATCTTTTGCCAGCATGGAGTATGACAGTAGTCAGCTTCTCGAATAACTAGACCAAACGGCCTGTCAAAAATAAATTAACAATTAAAAAATTATGCAAAATACAAGCACTTACATCAAATTACATATTGCGAAATCTAGCAGTCGCTACACCGATGGTCCTGGGTTCGATTCTAACTCAGGTCAAACTTTTCTGTTATGAGCAGGAGTGTTTGTTCTGTGTGTTTATTAGTTATCTCATCATCATAGTACAAGCTAACGCTTAGTTTGACTTCAGATGGCCGTGTGTAAGTTTTCCAAGTGTGAGTTTCAAGCTTATTTATTTATTTATTTTTCATTTCATATTGAAGTAGGTAGGGTGGTAAAATATTGCACTTGTACCTAGTAGGCCTATAGTCCAGTATTGGAAATTAAAAATTTACGCCAAGTCGCAATAATCACTTGATATCTGCATTTTTGTATGTTTGTAACGAATAAAATCAAAAATACGTGAATAAGATAAGCTATATATTTACGGCGACGGAAAGGGCATCAAAGTTTATAGGGCCGAGCACATTCATGAAATAAGAAAGTGGTTCAAACGCTCAGTCAGATCCCTACGCAGTTAAAAGATAAATGTCCATCCGTGCGAAGCTAGGACGGGCAGCGGCCCTTCCAAATAAATCAACGAGTTTACTTATACTACATACTTTAATCGTAAGATAGGTGGGAACCTAGCATTTACACCTCATATGAACCTCAAAGTTAATAATTTAACAGTGTTAAGTATCCTTAATTCGATTTCAATTTCACACAAAAGGTGTCGCTGTGAATTTAATTTGAATCCGGTTAACGCAAATTAAGTAAATAATACTCATAAGTATATACATTAGCTAATGGCTAAAACAAATAAAATTTTAATTAAACCGTTAAACACTAATAAATAGAACAATCCGGCTTCTAAACGCACTCCGCCATAATTAAAAAGCAAAATTATTCCTCCTCATGTGATTAACGTCGACCGAACACCCTGCCACCCTACCACCCTCTTTCTTCATACAATGGTCAGTTGTAACACAACTGCCTTAGCAGGCTCGTCGTAGCCTTAGAAACTGGATACAAAACAAAAATAAACAAATTCATTTTATATCTCTTTTTACTAAAAATACATCGGAATAAACAGATCGATTTTTAAATTTCTTAACCGTGAACGCGGTCAATAAAAACATTAAATTTTTAAGTGTTTCCTTGCGCTAATTTCTCGTAATGATTCGCTGGGTGAAATATAACCTATTCGTGTTAAAATCTTTTTCACGAATAAAGTTCCTTCTAACCTCCAGTGTACAATTGGAATGATGGTGGTAAACGTTTATTTAAATTAATCTTCGAAAATGACATCAGTGACGTGTTTTCGCGCCAAAAAAAGCATCATGGTCGCCCTGTTTCCGGTAGTTTATTTTGTGTTCAAAATAAAATTGAAATGACGACTTTTGAACCGCGGTTTAAGTGAAATAGTAAAAATGTGAAACTTGAAAACTGATTTGTGTAATTTGTAATGACTCGTGTGTTTGTATGGATAATGGATGTGTACCGTGGATATTTACAATTTTAGATTCGTAAGGTTTGTAGCAAATAATTTTAATTATATCCGTATCTTACTTTTTTTCAATATATCGCTGCTCAGAGCTGAGGAGACGTTGCTTCTGTGCGGATTGTTGGAAGGGTTCGTGTCCAAACCAAGTGTCGGAAATTTTTACGCAGTTGGTCGTCAGAACTTGACGACTGCTAACTAACGATATCAATGTGCACCGAATTGTTTAACACTCATCTAATGCACGGCAGCGCTCATAAAATATTACTACCCCTATTGTTGTTAACAAAAAATGGACGCAAAGATTCACAACAATATTTTATTTTATTTAAATTTATTTGTTAATATAATCCAAGCATTTATTTTATCTGTATCGTCCTTCTACTAACAACTTTATCAAGATGCACTTACAATTGCTGTAAGGGTTAATGAACCTGCGCTATTTTCATATTTTTCAAACTGAATTTTATTCGTTTGTTCTGGAGTTCAATACAGAATACATTATTGGCAATGCTTATTACATAGAAAATCCCATTCCAACTTCGAATATTTATCCGCCAGTACATTTGTCTGTACGTATTGTGAACGCTATTCTCAGGAACGGGTGCAATAGCTTTGTTTTCACTTAAGTATAATGATAAGCTTCGACTAATATATAGTCTTTTTTTATTTACATTGGTTTATAAATACAAAATACGTGCCAATTTTAATATTCCGAAATTGGTTGCTTGCTTTAGCGAAGTGAAGCAAGGAAGACAACACTGCCCGTATCTGATAATTTTTACTGGCAGCCATCTCCCACTCCAATAATATTAAGTTCCCGCAAATTCCCCCTCAAAGATGTACTTACGCATCTAAATAATTTGCTGCCTATATTTTCTTTCTTTTTAAGTAAACTATAATAAGTATATATGTATATGCGGTGATACCCCAGTGGTTAAGAATTCGGCTTCCTACTCGGGGGTCCGGGTTCGAATCCCAGGGCGCGCACTTCTGACTTTTCAGTGTTATGTGCATTTTAAGCATTTAAATGTCACCTGCTATAACGGTGAAGGAAAACATCGTGAGGAAACCTTATAGGTGTGTGAAGTCTGCCAATCCGTACACATGGCCAGCGAGGTGGACTATATCCTTAACCATCTCATCCAGAGAAAATACCCGTGCTCAATAATGGGTCGTAATGGGTTGAGATGACGAATCTATATATATAAATATATTTATACGATATAACCAATTATACTTAAGTTTTCACTTTAAAGGAGCACTTTAAAGCCTATTTGTAAGGCTTAAATATCGCAATCCTGAGAGATTCCTATAAAGTTCGCAAGGTATATGAAGTGCGGACACTTGGCCTTGTGGTATGCCTGCACCCTAGATATTGTGATATGAGGGCCAAGCCCAGCAGTGGGATAGTTTTCGGATACTATGATTGACGGGTTATCAAAATATTTAACGTAACGTAATCTTTTCCAAAGGCCACTGCAACAGCGTTGCTCTCACTCGCAACACTTCATATTTCATATTAAAATATGCAGTTGTAAAACCTTTAACCATAAACCATTATGCAGATACGAGAAAATGTGTCTCAGTTTCACGAGTAGAAAGCCGTAGTGGCACTGACATTGGTTGCGGTTACCCTTGAAGACCTGAGTTCGTATTCCGTTTACTGAAATTTGTTATAAAAATCGACCGCTTTCTGTTCTTTCCAGTCGTCTCTATACACAGGACTCTGTTTTAATATAGTTTATATAATAATTATTACGAAACTAAGAAAGGATTAAGAACTAAAAACACCCCATTTTTTATATTTTTGGCTTATTTTTTTGGTTATTTTTTAAATTCTGAAGGTTGTTCTCAATTCGATTGTATTTTTATGATCTAATGAGATACTCATATGACGAGTACTTATTAAATTTTCTATACAAATAAATAAAATTAGAGTGCCTGTAATATTAAAATAACCTCTCTTTACTAAATGTATAAGTATGTATAGACGATACACATACCAAAATATATTTTTTTACAATTTTCGTTTGTTCCGGCTAATCTCTGGAAAGACTAAACCGATTTTGACAAGCCTTTAACTGACAGATAACTGCTCTAATGTAGAGCAATTTAGGCTACTTTTAATTTTAATGTGGACGAAGTCACGGGCATAGCTAGTCTGTAATAATTGAATTGGAATACGTTTATGTTCTCATTTTATTAACCGTATGTAATTAAACTCCTTTTTTTAATTAATATTTTTTATTTGTAGTATTGGGGAGGCTGTTTCAAGGTATATTGGAAAATGCTAGTTGGTTCATAAAGGAGACTCGTTTGGCCGCGTTTCTAGGGAAGCTTGTTCATCGTTCGTTACATAAAGCTGATAGGATTCATCAAATTTTCAATTTTCCGATAACCGACATCGATTCCCGGGACCGATATACGTTTTCATCGTGATTAATGGCTTCAGTCTGTGCTCGAGGCTCAGGTGATGAGTCGACGTTTTAAAAGGATTTTCATAGAATAACAGTAGGTACATTAAAGCTTAATAGCATACTTGGGCTATTGGAATTAAAGCGATACGAATTAGCTTTTTTAAGTCTTTTATTATCTACACAATGTCTGTTAAACCTTTATTTATTTGTTGATATTGTGTTGAAGGTTTTTTTTCAAAGACACTTAGTCGAATCGACTACTATTTAATTTAAAACACTTCACAGTTTCACAATTGTTTATGAGTTTGCTTGTTTGTCCTTTATAGATTCTGAAGTGGTGGTGGTAGGATGTAGAGCACTGATATCTTTATCAAATTTGTTCAGAATTCTCGTAAAACGGTTTTGGTACCAAAACTGTAAATACGGTTAATGAGCTGATATGGTTTTATAGTTTTTTTCTCAATTTAAAAACGTAATGTGGCATTTTTTTACACATGAAATTAGACTTCTCTCAGCAACAACCCATGGCAGACTAAATAAGTGCATCAATTAGTACAGTTTGACAGAACCGATTTTAGGGGGCTCAGGTCATTTATGGATATCATCAATATCATTGAGTTCAGTCCAATGTCACCCTACTGAGCACGGGTTTTTGAAAAAATCTCGGTATACCGTTGCCTGTACTTTCAGGTCTCTCATGTAAATCACGAATGTGTAAAAACAGGCATCGTAGCCTATGCTAAGTCTTATTAAATCGGTCTAACCAACTGCCACACCTATATATCCCGTGAATAAGACACGTTTTGCAACCCACAGGGTGTGGAATTTTTAGACGTAGTGGGTAATGTTAGGTAACGAAAGCAGCTTCAGTCTCGGGAGTGGAAATTGTTTTAGGTGTTTCTACCCTACTTGCAATTTTTTATGGAAATAGCCGATAAATGAGCACTCGAGCCGGATGGTGGTAAGTGTTCTGCGCCTATCGACAATGTAGGGCGTGTAAGGCGGGTAGAGAGATGGGATGTACCCTGTAGCCCTAATAATGTACTTATAGCTGTCGAAAAAAGATATATTTCACATTATTATATCAAGAAAATCAAGCTTGGCCAGGCCAGCTTAGCTCCTCCCTTCTTAAGCTTCCTGGGCTTAGGTTCCCCTCTTCTCCGGGTCAAAAATTAGCTACAGATAAAAAGTGTCAAACTAAAAATCTGTCAAAGTTTGAAGGTATGAGATGCAAAGGAGCGTCAAAATACTGCACCCTGATTAATCCGAATTAAAATTGCCTCATAATATAATATAATATAATCACAACTATTTTTTATATAACGTTTTTCAACATTATCCCACGTCACTGAATCACAAGCATGGGTGTATTTGTCGCACGGTGTCTAACATAAGGTCGATTAGTATAATGTGTTCTCAGAAACAGTTCGCCTTGGTGACGAGGGAATAACATGAGTCTATATGGGTCTGTACTTGTATGAACTATATATTTCATTAATTTGTATGGCAAAAATTCCAGATCTAATTTGCACCCAGTAAAGTAGAAGACGTTTTTAAGTTAGCTTTCCCCATACAGATTAGAACCACTCATTCATTCACACACAAGTCATTAATCTGAACAATTTAACTACGTCACGTCAACATGACAGCTGTAATTTAATTCCGTCACGTCAACATGACAGCTGTAATTAGAACAATTAGGGACAATTTAACTGTAACTGCCGAACATTTTTCATATTACCACAATACTCCGACATTAAGTAGTTCTGTCCACTCAGGGACACGGGAACGTCCTTGGGCCATGGTTTGGGCCTTATCCTCACCTTCATCTCGGCCAAGGTTAATGGCGCGAGAACTGCCCAAGGCTTTAGGATCCGTTTGCTGAAATATTTCATGTCTTATGATAGTTTAATATTATTTTGCTTATAAAAAATATTTTGGTCAATTGTCCATTCTGATATTCGAGTTTCCGTTAATTGGGGAAGGAAGGCAGGTGGAATGTATAAAATAACGAATAATGCACACCGCAATACGCACGGGATCAGATTTTTTTTAAATATTTGTGTATGGAACACATTTAGTTGAATAAATTACTCCACAAGCATGGCGTATCCATCTCTTTGTCGTAAATATCCTGGTAGTACGATAGAAGCGCTTCGCTTTTCCGAAGCGGCTGATGGAAGAAAGCATTGGATTTTGGACGTGTTAGTCCTATTGTTGGTAATCTCCGTTCAATGGAACCAACTGGTCTGTTTGCTACTTCTTAAGAAACAAATATATGATTTCACCTCATAAATGGCCCAATAGAGAGCACGGATGACCCGTTACTAAGGAGATCTAGAGCATGTTATACCACACTGCTTCAGTGCGGGTTTGTGAGAAATCTATATATAAATCAATTTTACTTTTCGTTGTAATTTTATTATAACTCAAGAACGAGCTCACTAATCCAAACCAAATGTTTAGGCTTTGTTCGGACTATATATGAAGTTTACACACACAACATCGGTAGAATGGCCGGTAGGCAGGCCGGTTGGTCTAAGTGGTATTAGTCAAACTTTTCTGTGATGAGCAGGAATGTTTGTTCTGTGTGTCTGGATGTGTAATAGGAATATCTATTTAAGTATGTATTTAAAAGTATATACATATGTATGTTTATCAG
>DWJZ01009560.1:0-10633 GCA_018249125.1 Asbolis capucinus
AATAAGCAGTCCTATGTACTATATTTCATCCACAATATATATAAATTTGTTATTTAAGTGTGCATAAATTATAAAAAAAAAAAAAAAAAAAATAAGAGTGTACAAGCTAATTCTCCTCTTTTCGCCCCCTCGTTTATTTATCTGCCTTCACATTCTTCTTCTATCCTGAAGCGGTATGTTGACGTATCTGTTGTGATTTGCTGTCGTTATCGATTCCAGTTGCTTCAACATTATACAGTTTCCCCTGTTTCTTTTGCTTCCTCGCGTGTTCTGGTTATGTCACTCGTACTTGATAGCAACGTGTTAGTAACACTCCAGTCTGGTGTTAACGTCCATGGACGGCGGTGATCACTAACTATCAGGTGACCCGTTTTCTGGTTTGTCTGCTGTCACATAAAAAACTGCCCTGACTAGTGTGTACTTAGAAGGAAGACAAATAAATATTTTACGTTCTCCAACTACCGTACCCACTTTCAACACCTTGTTAATCTATATACGTACATATATAAAATAATTCTACTGTACGTGTGTATGTCACTGAACTCCTAAACAGCTGAACTGATTTGAAAGAAGATTGTATGCGTTTGGGTAGCGCCCTGGATGGTTTAGATTCACAAATCAGCCCGGCAGATGGCATCTAAGTTATTCATCTATATTGCAACTAAATGGGTAATTTTGATTTTGAAATATTTTTGGAAGTTCAGGCTTAGAATGTAAAAAAAATAGTCTTGCGGTAAGTACAGTTCACCAGATCAGCTAGTCTACTTATAAAATTTTAAAAGCAATACTTATAATCTCTCCTTTATTATAATTTGGTTACGTACTAACTTTTACATTCATAAACACAAATTCATTAAGTTAATTCATTTTTGGAACACAACGTTACCGCATATAAAGTATTACGTCACAGTTCCTTATTCAGATGTCATGGTAAACAAAGAGCAACTATTTAAATAACTGCAAATTGTTGTTATTTACATTATAGTTGTAGCTTGTTTTCAGTAGAATCGGAAATTCCGATGAATTGGTTTCAGAACTTGCAGAGTAACGGTTCAAAGTATAGTCAGTCTGATAGGAGTTATGACAAATTCCATTACTCATTGTTTTGTCTGGATATGGTTGGATGGGTTAGTGACCAACTTAGATATTGAAAGGTGCTAGGATGCTGCTCATATTTAAAGGGTTTGACGGTGGAATACACATGGATTACTGATGGCAAGCGTCTTTCAAAGTGTAGGTATTAAAAAATCATAATCACTTTCTTCGATGAAGGAAACCATTGTGAGAAAACCTGCACTCCATAAAGTTTTCCAAGACGTGTAAAGCCTACCAACACGCAATTGGCCAGCATGGTGGACTATGGCCTATATCTAAGAAGAGGAGAGGAGGTGTTCCTTATAATGGACCGAATTTTTTTAGGCTTTTCGCAGCTTCTTTAAATCTTTCGTAGTCCATTTTATTATTTTACATTCAACAACGTAGCGCTTGAGTACAAAATACCTGATGGTAAGTGATATAGTCAAAAATAGTAAAGGATAACTTGGTCATCATTTCAACACATAACTGTCCCACACCTGGGCTCAACTCCCAAATTACAATGTGAGGGTTACAGGACATAGTTCACCACGCTGGCAAAGTGCGGATTAGTAAATACTCGTGGCATTAATTCTGGTGGATTATCTATGCTAAATGCAGTCCTGATGCTGACCAGGATCCTCAGACAAAAGGGATCGACCAGAGAGAGGTGGCACTAAATTAGTAAAACCCTTTTAGAACTTTTGAACTTGAACACCTTTACATTGTAACGGAAGGATTCTAGTCCTTCGTGGTACGCAAAAGTGAATTTCCGTTGTCGTTCCTACTGGCACGGGATATCTGCGACCAAGAGAATGAGCACACCGATCGACCCAACGAGTATCAGCACGTTCGATAATGAAAAAGAGACGGGGAAGTTAAATGACGTAGTTCCTGAGAATACTGTCCTAAATGCTTCCTGTGAAATACGCCTGTAGTCGGCTTTTAAGGTTAGTCTCAATCAATTTAGGAACACCAGTTCGCCTCCACGTCTCTGCATCGAATGCTAATGTCATTTGGTAACACCAGGTTATATATGAGCTGACAGGAAAGCCCATATGACAGGCAACTGGGTTAACACAAAATATACCAACAAAAAGGACATGAACCTACCCATACTGTTCTTAATTACACAAGTTTTGCAATCTTAATTTCACTTCAAATCGATGTAGGTTAGTCTTAGTGGTGAACCTCCGGTTTCGTGTCAACAGATCTTAATTTTCTTGCGGTTACTTCAGTATTATGTCAAAGTAGTTAACGGTTATCATGTTAATGTCCTCATACGACAGTGTAGAGTTAGTTTTGGGACAGACTAGATTATTCTAGTCAATTGGTCGCTTACAGTGAAATAGCTTTTGTGCTCCTATTGCAGGGTAAACCAAATATTTACCGCTCGATTTTTTGAGAATAGTAGGAATTAATATCTATTCTAGTATTACGAAGAGAAAAATTTTATTTTATTGTTTGAATAGAATATGAATATTAAAATATGAATAGGCTCCGAAAATATTGGGTCGGTTTTAATTTTTTTTTACCTTTGGAATCTTACATTAACATTGATGAACATAGACAATAGAATATTGAATAACGCTAGGAGTACGTACACATAAAACTTTGAACATAACTTGTGATAAAAATGGCCATAAGCTCCTTATATCGCGTATCAAAATTATTGACAATAGAGTAAACTGATGATTTTTTATAGAGGACTTCCAATATGTCCGCTATACCATATATATTTAAAGTTATGTCAATATTACTACTTTTCTGTGATCACTTGTTCTTCCGAATACATCAGACAAGATCCGGGATTACTAACTACGAAAGTGTTTCAGAGTCATTTATTATACGGCTCTACATATAAAGACGCCATAAAAGCATTTTGAGAGATATAAAGTAAGACTTCATAAAACCCCGGAATAACCCTTGCTCTAGTTCGTAGCAACAGTTGCAATAAAATTACGGAATCTCCCATTGCACTGGTTGCCGGAGTTAATATAACATGTTACTTAATCGAACTTACTGTTGATGACTCGGGTGGGTAAACTCCCAAGTATCCACGAAATGTGGTTCAATGTTGTGATATTGTCGGATGTATAAGAGGATGATGGGTAAGATAACACAATATTGAACATTTGAATCTGGTACGCAGTTAGGGTTGTCAATGGTAAGAAAGATTTTTTTAATATACGAGTATTATACCTGATTCGGCAAACGAGAGGGGTCATCTGATGGTACATGATCACCATTACTCGTGGTTACTAACTTGTGCTTAGGAAGAAACCCACACGCGCGGGTAGGACAAAGAAAGAAGGGCCGGTTGACGGAAGAAGAATGGAAAGGATTAGACAAAGGGACGGAGGCATTAGTACCCACAGACCAATCCAGTTAAAAATCTGAAATACTTAAAATATTTTTAATTTTTTTTTAAAGAGTACTTTTTCTTCAATACACGTCAAATATATTTAATACTAACTTTTGCCCGCGACTTCGTCCGCGTGGTCGTGGTGGTGGGTGCTGGTCAAAATGCTGGCCTATGCTATGTGTGCATTACAAATTTTACGCAGTCCTATCTTTAAAAAAAACGAGTTTCCATACAAACATACATCCCTTTACCCTTTTTTCGTTATAAAAAGGAACCTATGTCCTTTGGTTGCTTATAAAGTATCTAAATACAAAGTTTCGCAGTCCTATCTTTATAAGTGAAGCATTTCCATACAAACATTCATCCCCTCTGTTAACCCCTTTTTTCCCATATTTCGCAATAAAAAGTAGCCTATGGTCTTCTTCAGGGTCAACTCTATCTCTGTACCAAATTTCATCAAAATCGGTTTGTAGTGGTTTAGGCTTGAAAGCGTAACAGACGGACAGACAGACAGACAGAGTTACTTTCGCGTTTATTATCGTATTTGTAGGGAAGTAAGGACTAGTATGGATTAACACATATTAATTAAATTTAACTTCAAACACTATGGTATGACCGGCCCATATTAAGTCTGATATATGACGTGACGTGACGGGTTAAGTTTTTAGGCTCGACGATAAGCGTCATAGGACATGTTTCCTATTCAAGCCGGGAACGCGGTTATGTCTGAATTGTAGTTTGACAGACATTAAATCTAATATTATAATGTGTGAAAATTTACGCCAAAAGCTTATTCAAAATGTATGAGAATAATATTTGGTAAAAAAAATTTGGGGTTTTTTGTTTCGTTACATGCTTGGCGTGAATGCCACTAGAAAGAGATTTGTCTCTTGAGATATTTAATTTTTATTTATTTATCCCTATAATTTAATCCCATAAACAGGCATATCCCAGAGCGGATGTTGGGGATGTTTCGACGAGTTCAACCGCATCAATATCGAGGTGTTGTCTGTGGTCGCGCAGCAGATCCTGGCGGTGCTGCTCGCGCTCTCGTTGCATCAAAAACGATTCATCTTCGAAGGGGACGACATCAAACTAGATGGGAATTGTGGCATATTCATCACTATGAACCCTGGGTTGGTTTCTTCTTTTTTATAAAGTTAGTGGTATACGTTTTTTTATTTAACATTAATATTCATACACTGTTACTTATAATGAGAACCTTAAACAATTATTATTATTTAAACATTATATTAGTATACATAGATATAAAAATCTAGTGTCACGATGTTCGTTTATGCTAATCTCCGAAACCTCTGAACGGATTTCAATAAAACTTACTGGATATCTTTTGTTGGGTCCAACTTAAAAGATAAGATAGATTTTATGCCGGGGAACGACTTTATTCCCGCGGGATAACAGGTTAAAATTGATATAGCGACTTGAAAACCACTGGTTTAGATACAATTGGGTACAATTATATGTAGATTCTACAATGAGTTGACTCCTGGGATACTTTTTATCCTAAGGCTTATTCCCACGGGATAACAGGTAAACGTCATAATTTATATGGCAAAACAACGTTTGCTAGTGTTATTATAATTCAGGTGGTAATTTTTAATAGCAGTCAAATCCACTTTATGCCAAATTGAAGAAATTGTATATTTGTTTACCATTACGAGGTAAATTGTAGAGACACTTTGAACGGTTAGTATAGATAATAATAGGGTTCGAGGTTATTTAATAATAACAAAAATACAGATAATGCATATAATTACAAAGAAAATTGAGATTAAAAAACCTCTTTGACTTATTGTGCTCCTAAAGTGTGGATTTGACTGATTTTATTGAAAATGTGACCACTTTTGAAAATTACCTCCTGGATTTACTCTCAACTTCTTTTTATCCCTAGTTACGCCGGTCGTACAGAATTACCCGACAATTTGAAGTCTATGTTCCGCCCTATAGCGATGTGCGTGCCAGATTCCCTCATCATTGCTGAAAATACTTTGTTTTCTGATGGTTTTCAAGCATACAAGATTAATGCCAAGAAGGTTACCACTTTACATTTCTTGCGATTGTTAGTTAGTTAGAAATTTGTGAGTGAATGTGACGTTCCACTGGTTTGCTCAAAAGCAGTGGTATTACTGTAATATGAGGCCCGTCAGTTCATTGAATTGGGCGCCACGAAAATGGTCACAATGTGATGGAATGGAATTTAATTTTAATAAATCACAGAGGGTAATATTGTGTCCATTAAATTAAATAATTTGTTTTAAAATTTTGGTTTAATGTTAGCAAGATAATATGTTGATCCTTGTCATTTTTGGTTGTATTTTAAGTGTTTATATAAAATTTCTATTTTTTACTTAATTATGTTAAAAAATACTGGATACTTTTGAGCCTCGCAACCTCTTGGCCAGGGGACTCCATGAAGCCGGGGATGCGTGACTTTTTGCCAGTCCTGCCATGTCATACTTACGCCACCGTTTACAATTTTTATACGCATTTTTTTCGGAGATGATAAACGGATTGTACAGCGTGTGTGATGTATGTGAAGGTGTTCACGCTGTACCAGCTGGCCATGCAGCAGCTGTCGAAGCAGGACCACTACGACTTCGGTCTGCGGTCCATGGTGGCCTTGCTGAGATACGCTGGGGTCAAGAGACGAGCGTATCCCAATCTGCCGGAACAGGAGGTACCGTAGTATTATGAAACAAAAATTAAAAATCCTCAAATCCTACCGATATTATAATTGCGAAAATTTGTGAGTATGGGTTGATGGATGTTACAACTTCACGCAAAAATTGCTGAACGGATTTAAATGAAATTTGGTACAGGGATAGATTATAGTCTGGAATGAAGCATGCGCTACTTTTTAACATCATACCATGCGGACGAAGCCGCGTGGGGGCCGTAGTTTTATCAAAAAAATCATGTAAATAGCGTTGAATTTGGTTGTTTTTGTAATTTTGCGGTATGTCTTTGACTCTTCGAGAGGATTGTGTGTCATTAACTCTTGGCGTCTTGTTACACATTTCTGTTGTATTGAACGAAATTTCCCCCATAGATTTCTGGGAAGCGAAATTAAAGATATTGCACATTGAAATCTCCTCTTCCAATATAAAGACGATTAATATAACGTATACGAGATTTACAATGTGACTTGACTGTCAATTCGTCATCGCTTACGTCTTCTGCTCAGATGGTGATATTAGCGATGCGAGATATGAACGTAGCTCGTCTCACCTCTAAAGACGTGCCGCTGTTCGACGGCATCATGCAGGACATCTTCCCGGACGTGGAGGTGCCCACCCTGGACTATGAGATGCTGGAGACAGCCATCACCGCTGAGATGAGGATAGTTGGCCTGCAGCCTGTCAGAGCTGCGCTTCACAAAGTTATACAGACGTATGAGACTAAAGTGAGTATTGGGTCTTGTAAAATAATAGATACAGTAGGTTTCTGTCATTTTGACTTTGAAAAAAAAGAAGTTGTTTTGATGTAGCAGTTACAGTAACAAATATAAATATGATAAAAACATTTTATATTTCAGGAGTTTCTTTCACCGTTTCTTTCCTCAATATACTTTTTCGAAATGGTAGTAGATTAAAAAAAAAACGGGAACGTTTGTAAGTGTATTATTATTGGAGTTATTTGATTTGTTATTTTGTTTTAATAAATCTATGTATATATAGTATATGAAACATATGTATTTGGGAAAAAAGTCAGTGGATGCGCTAGTCTCAGACCCTGCCGATCTGTTTTTCCGCCATTTTAGTTCATTTCTTGGAAGATTTATTTTGGTGAAGGTTTTGAAACACTGTTTTTGACACGCTAGTTATATACGTGCGGCTGCAGGGGGATACTTGAAACACCGAAGTCTATTTAAAATTAATTTATTTTAATCCGAATGTTACAGGATTTCTTATATAAAAACTATGGTAATTACTCTAACTACTCTAAGTGTTCTTGTTCTAATATTATGTGACTGTCTGAGAAATGTCCATCCTTCCCACGGTTAGAACTGCTGACACCGAACGTTATCGTTCTCACGGCGATGGTGAATACGATGATGCCGAGTCGGCAGTTCCTTCCTCAGATTAGGCACAGGCCTGCTTCATAATTTATTTAACAAAATCACAAGCACCAGCTATCGATCAAAAAAAGCATTTACAAATACACACGAAAGGTTAAAAAAGACCCCTGCTCAGTAGTGGGCCATTATTGGACGCGTGTACGCAACGATTTTGTACTCTATTGTAGCAACTACCATACAAAATTTATCGCATCCGAAAGAAATACAGTACACAGCGTTCAATCGTGTTATCGCGGGATATTAGATGAAGCGAAATATGTCACGCGTCGAAGCGTCATATTTCAAAGGATCTACACATTGGCGCGTTTATTTGGTTACCCTAAATATTTGCGATTTAGTTTGGTTACCCATGTTATTTAAATATCTATTATATTAAGTCAGGGGTAAGCAACCTTTTGAATTAAAGGGCAAATTTTAAATTTGTTTTTTGCTAGGGAACCGCACTAAAACTAGCATTATTTATATTTAATCAAATCTTTTTTACGCTTTAGGGTTACTATGTAAAGTTTTTATATATTTACAAAATTTTTGTGTCATAATGCTTTTCATGTTGTATTATTTTGTGGTTTGAGAGAGTGTTTGACCTTATTTGTTTGAACATCAAAAATCTCATTTAAAAATACACATAAGGCCGCATGCGGCCCGCGGGCCACGGGTTACTGACCCCTGTATTAAATGATTTAATTTAATCGGAAATAAAACAATGCTTATTTTCTATTGAAGTAAGACTTCTTCAAGTGCGACTAAGGAGAATATTAATTCTTTGGATCAAAATTTGTGGCCCCCACTAATATCATTCAAACATCCGTGGCCCTCCTATAAGGAATCGATATTTGTTACGCCTTCTTGCTAAAACTACTGAACGGATCTGAATGGTTTTTAGTACAAGGATAGATTAATATAAATAAATATCTGTGGACAACTCACACACGGGCATGTGCGTTAAGCGTTAGCTTGTACTATGGTGACCAAATAACTGAAAAACATACATACATAGTTATATATTTTGAAATATACACTTACAAAGATATTTTCACACCCAGACTCAAAGAAAAAATATTCCTGCTCAACACAAAAAAATTTTCGCTGCATGGGACTCGAACCCACGACCTGGCCTATCAGTCAGGTTCGCTAACCACGTAACCACTAAACCAACCGGCCGGTCAAAGGATAAAGTTTGGAATAAAACATAGTATATTGAGTACTTTTTATCAACATATGCGGACGAAGCCACGGGCGGACACTAGAATATAATATTAGTATGATGTAGAAACAAAATGCTTCGAATGACATTTAATCATTCATTAATGTAGGTACTTAACATGTACATTATTACTCTATATAAACAAACCAGCGCTTAAAATAGATATTTGCCACACAATTGTGAGCGGGACTTCCCCAAAGACCACATTATGTACCTACCAGTATCTATAAATGTGATGCAAAAAGGTGAACTGGCTACATCTGTCAAAATACAAATGATTTTGAATATATTATCAGAAAACTGGATTTTTCTTTCATAATTATATATTATGACAAAATACGAAGATGTTGAAATTTTATAGTGTGATATAAAGTTGAAGGAAACGGTGAAGGAAAACATCATGAGGACAGCCGAGCCCAGTGGGACTAATATATTAATTATACGTAAAATCGATTCTGAGATCGATCAAAAAGAGAGAGAGAAAGAGAGAGAGAATCGATCACAGACGGACAAATGGATAACATAATTTTTTATTGGCAATAACAATAATAAGTTTAACTTAAAATAAGTTTGTATACAGAAGTACATTTGGCCAAATTGAGTAAGGAACAACCGAGTGAACCTATTATTACTATAAACGCGAAAGTTTTTAAGTATGTATGTATGGATGTTTTTTACTCTTGCACGAAAAAACTACTTCACGGATTTGGATGAAACTTTACAGTAATATAGGTTATACCTCAAAATAAAGTATAAGCTACAATTTGTAATGATTTAATATAATTTTGGTTATAATATAACAATACATATCAATTAAGTCGGAAAAAAATCTGCCCTCTGAGAGCTATCTTGGCGTACACTGCCTAAACCATTGGAGTTTCATAAGATGATGTACCATACGATTGTTTGTCTCGTGTAGTTCCAAATAAAAGTCTGCGACAGCGTATATCTTTATATGGGAGCCACTATGACCAAAATCGTGAACCATAAATTTAATTAAATCGGATACTATTTTACAATATACATTTGGGTATATGGGAATATTTATAGAAACGGACCGGAATTAAATTATGAACTTGACGCGAAGCCGCGGCCGTACTCAAGTATAAAATTAATTCTAGTATAGTAAAATGAATAATACATTCTAGTATAGTACGAACATTATCTGATATTGGTTTTCCTTCCTCAACCAAACCGACTAATTTTCTCTGTTCATCTACTCTCAATTACTGTTATTATCGAACCATAAATTGTATCATTACTCACGTTCATCAAATATGGGTCAGCCGGCCGACCCTACAGAACTGATTGACTTTGGCACTTACTGACAGTCGTCTATGGTCACTAGGCTCTTTGCTTCGTAACAAGTTCAATCAAAATGAAAATCAATTAATTATATACAAAATAATTCAGTAGTATGAAAGGTTGTTAACTCCTACGTGAAATTAAGGATGTCAGAGTATGAATTTGTGAATGATGTTGTGTGTTGTAATTTTTTGTGTTACTGACATTAGCCATGTCAGTCAGTTTATTTGTAGTTTATACTTGTTCTTTGATAAATTTATTTGTAGTTTATACATGTTCTTTGATCAATACTCAGTTTAATAACTAATTAAAAAAATATTCTGAGTAGTTTAGTGAAAAAAAAACTCATTTATGTAAGTTGATGAAAAACCTATAAAAGATTTTTTATGGTTTGTTGACAATTATTTCAGTTCGAAGTTGCACCGAGTATAGATTTTGTGTTGATTATGGAAGAGTCGAGGGGGTAAATATACAAGGCGAATGTAGTCGCGGGAAAAACCTAGTCTAAACTAATAACAAAAATCGAGTGCCTGTTTGTAATATTAAAATACGAGTAAATGCTTTTTACTTATACGGTACATGTTAC
>DWJZ01009561.1:0-10633 GCA_018249125.1 Asbolis capucinus
TTATTGGGTATTAATGTAATTTTTAGCGACATCTGATGTTTAGTTTTTGAGTTGTTTAATCATGTTTATTTAACTGGTTGCGACTACGTTGACACTGATCATTTTATTGTGTTACTTTTCGGAGGTATTTTAAGTTGTTTTTTTTTTAATTATAAAAATTATATTATTACTTTATACTGGGACAAAAAATATTTTTGCTGGCTGTATCTTTTTTTTTTCACGTTCACTAGAATTTCACCAACGTTTTGAAACGTTTCCTTTTTGATTATGGTATCAACAAGAACAGGTATGGACCTGGCTTGTTTTCAAGATTATTTTGGTCCATGTTTCTGGAAACACTTTACCGATTTTGATAAAATTACTTTTGTTTTCCTTAATTGGAGTGACAGTAGTCGACTAAATAATAAACAGTCGATCAAATGTAAAAACATACCCACGTTCATCTTTAAAATATCAGTATGTAAATGCTTACAAACCTGAAAAATTTATGTATGTGACAAAATTGCATTTACTATCGGAAAAGTTATCAGACAATACCAAATTAGACCAGCTTGGCTACTGGTTTACCTCAAAGCAGCGGACCCCCTGACGTAGAGTCCCCTTCGAGACACTTTGTTGTATAGTGATGAAGTACACACGATTAATATCACCCTACACTATATAATTTTATATATAAAAAATATTGTTTTAATTAAATTCCTAGCATTTTAATCACATTTTAAACCTTCCCTGGACTTGTACAAATGATCAAAATTTGCCAAATCGGTCCAGTCGTTCTCGAGTTTTAGCGGGACTTACGAATAGGAATTCATTTTTATATACATACATATATAGATTATGTTAAAATTAAACCCGACCATTTTAATTATTAAATTACATATGAGATGCCACAATTTGTAAATTATGCTGTGGTGTTTTTCGTAATATGTTTCTGATTTAAATATTTGCAAAATTGTGAGTCAGAACAGTATACTTAGGGTTGGCAAAAGTATACCTATAGTTGTTATTAGGATTGTGGATATAAAATGTGTTGTTATTTAAGTTTTGATTTTAGAAGTGATCCTTCAGTGTTGCGGTGTCGGAGTTAAAATAGTCAATTTATATTCCAAACGAATCGAGAGCGATGTTTAGAGGTTTAGAGGCGGCATCGTGGACTAGCATGCGTGGACAGCTCGTTTGCTGTTTACGAGATGGTTTACTGCGAGGGCGAGGGCGATGGCCGACGAACCTCTAGATGTTTCACATTAAAAAATATATTTATTTTAATTAAATCACTTCACTTAAATCACAAATCCTGTTATACTTTTACTTATATTATAATTACAAAAGTTTGGAGAGATGGATATATGGATGTTTGTTATCTTTTCACGCAAAAAGGACTAAATGAAAATGGGTAATAGATTACAATCTAGAATAACTAATAAAACTTTACAGCGTTTTTTTCATAAGTAAATGCTTGACGACGATCCCACCTGATAGTAAGTGGCGATGATGTCTAAGATGTTGGACGCACTAACTTAGTAAATGCCTATTCACTCTTCTCTTGAAGACTCCCACATCCTACTTAGGTGGGAACACCGACGCAGGTAAGTTATTCCAATCCCTTGCGGTACGCTAATAAAGATAGATTGATTGGTTGACAGAATTCTAATATTATGATCTAAATGTTGAACTGTACACTCATTATAATGTAAGTGATGCATGCGCTGAATACTCTGACTACCGATTTAATGTTTATAGGTAACATCCTGAAGACGGTGAACTTGGGAGGGCGGGTTTGTATGTAGTCTAAGCTTTCATACAGTAGCTCGCGAACAGTAGCATCTGGAACACAAAAGTTGCGTGGAACTTTCAGGTCTGGTACGTAATGAAGAAACAGCTTTTTATAACTTGAGTGGTAAAATAATGTCTACTGTACTTTACTGCAAATCAAATAAGTAACATAAAGAATCCAAACAAATCGAAATAACATTATTTTACTAATCTCCATTCAAGTGCTAGTAATAAATTCACATAAAACTACATACCAGAACACAAAAATATTCCATTGCCTATCGCTCCTTTGATTTCATCGTACTCGTGTAGAACCAACTCGGCGAAGAAAAATATAGTAAAGTGCATCGTCATACCGAAAAATATATTCATAGTGCGGAGTACAACCAGCTGTGCATTTTGATGCTGAAAAGAAGATGTTTTGTAGAACATTATAAAAGTAACATAAAAATTAACTAATAAATAATTGCTTTTTATAATAACATTTTGAAAATCAAGATCAAATCTCTCAAATAATAGAATATCGTCTTATCGTTTGTTGTTCAACTTTATGAAAAATTGCTAGTACAAACAATATTGTACTAAACAAATTCACAAGGTTCTTGTATATGCAATTATATGGTGTCTATCCGTTTTATCCGTTGATGTATCCAACACTATTCGTGCTAGGAATGGTCGGATACAATGAATTAAAGGTACGTCGCGAATTTACACTCATTGCATACTTGGTCAAGCTAATGCGAGTAGCCCATACTCCAGCAGTATTGGGTTCCCTAGCCCTCAACGTACCAGACGGTTACGTCGAGCGGCATAGACGTCCCCCCTGCTGGCGGTGCCGATAGCCAGGAATAATATGATGGCCAAGTCGCCACTTACCAGAGCGATTAAAAGCCTGAACCTGGTGCACGACAGGCTACATATATTCTCATGCCAGTTGGGTGTGTTCGCAAAGGTGACCTTATATTTGTTATGTTATAGTACTAATTAATATCTATTTTCTAGTATTGTATGTTCCTATTGCATTGTAGTTATGTGTAATTAATTACCTAATTAGTAAATAAGTTAAAGATTGCCACTCTATCGCATTAGGTATTACCTGTACTGATAGCTGTGATGATAATAAATAAATAAATGTTTTGAAACTAACATCATCGTAGTCACTAAACATTTAAAATGTAAACGTTAATTTTAATGTATAGTAGATACATTAAACTAGTTTCAACCTGTATCTTTGCTTGCACGGTGTGTTGATAAAAAGTAGCCTATGTGTATGTATTTCAGGCTATAATCTATCTCTGTGCCAAATTTTATTCAGATCCATTTTTTACGTGAAGGTGTAACAAAAAACCATCTTCACATCTCGCATATCGGTCAAGACTGGTCCTAGTCTACCTGCACGATCCCCTGCTGCAGCTGCTGCGCGTGTATCGGCACGGCAAGTTGCTGCACGCCCCCCACTTGCAGCACCTGCTGCTGCAGTTGCTGGACCTGCTGCTGCAGCTGCACCTGCTGCACCTGTTGCTGTTGCTGCTGCTGTTGTTGTTGTTGTTGTTGCTGCTGCTGCTGTTGTTGTTGTTGTTGCTGCTGCTGCAACTGGTCTTGTTGTTGCTGTTGCTGAAAATTATAAGGCATTTAATTATTATAAATCACGGCCACAAATATATGATCAAATATTTTAGTACATTATGATACGAATGTGTGATGTTGGCGAATACGAGGCCGTATTGTTAGTGCGGGCCGCGGGCGAGTGCGATAAGAAAGTCGAGTTATGTTATATGTAATGACCAAAATATACCCGTGCCTTACGATGTTTTTCAACATACTTGTGATGGAAGATTCTATTTTAAGTCGACATGCTCAGTAATCAATCATAACGCGACGATAGTGTTAACAAATACAGACGAGGGAGTTTTGTTTTTATACGGTGATGAGAAATGACATGTTAGTAATAAAAATGAAATGTGGTACCCGGAAGGCGTAGAGTCGCTCGGAGCCGTCGGGGCTGAAGACGCACATTTGCACGTGGCTCAACAGGTGCTTCTTGAGGCTGTGCAGGTACGTGTAGCTTTTGACGCAGATGCCGCACTTGAACTTCTTAACCCCGCCTGCTCCACTAGCGCTGCCCGCTGCACCACCTTCCGCGCTCCCGCCCTGCAACAGTAACGGTTAAGTCAAACAAAAGACTGAGAGAAAAAGCTAGCAAATGATTCATGACTTCGCGAAAGATTAAGTACCTAGGGCCTCTGTGGTCATCACGGAGGCGGATGTTAAAGTAGCATATTCACCTGGTCGGACTGCTGGTCGTCGTCAGCAGTGTCCTTGTCTGGGGCGGCGGTGGGCGGGCGCTCCGCCCCACACTGCTCGGCCCCCGCCGTCGTCCCCGTCCTGTCCGTAGCCCCCGCGTGAGTCTTCACGTGCTTCTTGTACGCGCTCAGCTTCGTAAATCCTGGACCACATTGAAAATGTATTTATAAAATAATTTCATTTGTATGAAATATTTAGGAACATACACATTAGGATTGTAAACTCTCTTTTGACCGGAGGATGTTGAGGTGTCAATTGACATAGGGGCTCGTGAGCTGCAGGAGCGAGTCCCTTGAACAATTTGTGGTCGTAATATCCACACCACATGCAACATTAAACTTTATATCACACATAGGGCGCAATATTAATTCTTGACATAAAACATGTTTCCTTTACTTCAAATTCAAATTCTTCAAATTATTGCGGACAACGAAATCCATATGTTAGTAAAAACTTAGAAATTATATTAGTAAGGTATAAAATTAAATTAAAATAAAATTAATTGCATACATGCACATGAATAAATAAATAAAATTTTAATTATTGAAAAAAAATACAATAGTAAATCAAATTAAAATACGATAAATTAAAATAAATACCAAAATTAAGATAGGCGTTATTTTAAAATTAACGATGGGATTATTCATTTTTAAGATTATGTTGAGTACCCTTCCCGCAGACGTCGCAGTCGTGCGACGCGGCGGCGGCGGAGGGCGCAGGCGCGTCGTGCGCGTGGTGGCGGCGGTGCGCGGCCAGTGCGGCGGGGGACGCCAGCCGCGCGCCGCACGCCTCGCACCCGAACAGACGCTCGCCCGCGTGTGCGCTTGAGTGCGTGCGCAGCTCCGCGCGGGACGCGCACGCCTTGAAGCACACCGGACACGCGAACCTAGTACAATGTAACTCGTTTTATTTTTAAGAAACCATATGCCATTGGACAAACTAAAAAGTGTTATCAACCTGCGACGAGGTCTGCTTATGAAATATTATTATTTATAAAAAATCAACCGAGTGGGTTCATAGACTAACTTTAGAAGCTCTTAAAGATTGGACAAATATACACAATAACAAAAGGATGTAGTTAGGTGGGACGATAAGGGGTGATGTGATGCCCTGTGTGGCGTACGTGCCTCTTGTGGGTGGTGTGAGTGAGCACGTGGTTATTCCTGGCGGAGGAGGTGGTGAAGCGCGCCGAGCACAGCTTGCAGGCGTAGGGCTTCTCCCCGGTGTGCGTGCGGCGATGGTAGATGAGCGCCGACTGCTGCGCGAACTTGCGGTCGCACACCGCGCACGAGTACGGCCGCTCGCCCGTGTGCACGCGCATGTGAGCGTTCAGCTTCGACACCTCGTAGAACCCCTTGCCGCACACCTTGCACACGTGGTTGCGGATGCCGCGATGCTTCTTCATGTGCTGGCAGAGCGTCGAGTGGCGGCGGAATGTCTTGTTGCACTCGGAGCACTTGAGCGGCTTCTCTCCGGTGTGCAACCGGAAGTGCACCTTGAGGTCGGTCGGGTTGTAGAAGCTCTTGGAGCAGACAGAGCAGACGTGCGGGCGCTCGCCGCGGTGGCGCGCCGTGTGCGAGCGCAGCGCGTACCCGCTGAAAAACCGCTTGTCGCAGAACACGCACTGGTGAGTCTTTTGCTCGAAATGCGTCTGTCGGTGGCGGTACAGCAGCGTCTTGCTAGGGAAGGTCCGCTGGCACACGGAGCACGTGGGCTGCTTGGGCGCGCGCTGCTCGTGCGTGCGCATGTGCATCTTCAGCATGCCGGGGCCCTTGAAGGTCCGCTCGCAGATGGGGCACATCGGCGGTTTCTTGCAGTTGGCACGTATCCAGTTGGTGTGCGAGCGCATGTGCAGCTTAAGCCAGCGGCCGTGTTTGAACTCCTTGTGGCAGAGCGTGCATACGTGGCGACCGGGCGCCGCCGCCGCCGTGGCCTGCAGCACCACCATCTGCAGGTAGCTCTCCTCGTCAGAGTTCAGCCCGTCCCCGCCCTGCCCCGGAATCGCGACCGCCGTTGAGACCGGGACCGGGACCGGCGGCTTCGTCTCTATCTCCACCTGTAATTTTATTCACCCCACACTTAAATTACACTGGCATTACCTTTCGCCGTTAATAAACACCGGTAGAACCTTTACCTACATGTGTGTCACCGTGCCTACGCTAACACGCATGTAGTGTCGTCCGCGTCGCGTGTAACTCCGAGCTGTCTCAAACTTTCAATAAACTATTTCCAGTAGACATTCTTTAATTATCTTTCAACTAGCAATTCCTACAACCGACTCACAGACAGTAAAACTGGTAGGTCGTTTATGGGTAGGTGTGTTAACGTTTTTAATCAAAATCATTAATGACAGTTGACAAAAATGCCACATTGCAAATTTAAATGTGAATAAACTGAAAATTCATAAACTGCAGGATTATTTCAAAGATAAAAATGCTAGGGCATGAGTTTGGATTATGACAGCCGTAAGCAGTAATAAATGCCTATAACCGTGAGTAGGAAGAATAGAACTCCTTCGGAGTTTCTTACCGCTTCTTCTTCCAATGCCACACCGAACAGAATTGTTGAAGCGATGGCGTAGCTTGAATTTCGAATTGTTTGTAAAAACCAACTTGGAGTAAACTAATTTTCACTTTATTGTTGACTGTCATCATTTTTAATTACGGATGCTGATTATAATATGTCGTTGTTTTGAATAGTGAAGGTTGGGGAAAGTCGTCACAAGATAACACTCGCCTCGATCTTGTTGTCATGGACGGTGACGGCGGGCGGCGGCGGCTCCTGCTCCGGCGTCGTGAAGAAATTCTCCAGCAGCTGGCTGGCGCTGGTGCTGTTGCTCAGGGTCGGCACCTCGATGAACTGGATGAACTGCGAGCTGTCGCAGTTCAGCAAGGATTTGCCCTCCTGAAAAATATCATATTTGTTTGACATTAACATCATCGTAAACCGTAAGTTTTTATACCACTGGTGGGATCCTCTCCTCTTCCAGTGAAAAATACATATCACCGAATTAGTCAAGTGCAGGCGGTAATTCACACACTTGTAAATAAAGAAAACTCTCAGATCCACATGTTTCCTTACAAAATGGTTCTGCCTGTAAGCGCCACCACAAATTTTAAAAATTTTGTAACCAGGCCTCCGACAATTTCAATCAATTGAGTGGAAAGACGAAGGTTGTGTCTCCGTCACTTCGACCGAAACACGTTAGATTTGAAGATGGAATCTAGAAGGAAGAAACAAACTGGGCGGGTAGAACACTTTACCACCATTCAAAGGTACCTTTGTGCACGGGGTGATACAGAACCCAGCGACCCCCAGACGAAAGGACCGTCCGTCCGTATAATCTCGTCCATTATTCAGCCGAGTGCTTCACGGGTAGGGTAACCTGACTCAGATTACAGTGTGATGGCGTCCCACCCCAAGGACTACGAACATCCTTATAATGCAGTCAGATTTATTCCAAGTGGCCCATTTTTTTTTTACCTAGGATTTCTGCAAACTAAAGGACTTATACCTCAAATGGCTAGAAGTTTCCAGAATAACGAAATTTCCACCTACCACGACATCCAGTTTGAGCGCCTCCTCCGCCATGATCTTGGCCTGGTCCCGCAGCGTGGCATCGTTCCTCTCCACCTGCTCCTTGAACGCGTGGCTGCGGGAGATCTGATGGACGCACTGCAGACACAGCTGGCTGGGCAGACCGTCGCCAACTGACACCTGGGATGACCACCCTTCACTATAATTCCTTGGAAACTTGAGCAAAGGTACTTGACGGCGCACACCCGAATTTTAGGACAGTATGACGGTGAGTGTGGGGGGAAGGGCGCGATGGCAGAATGTGTTCTATGACGAGCGTGATTGGTGGATCAGTCATACAGTTTTTTGCACTCAGTAAGTTTACTGAGCTTGCACTTCGTGTAGGTACCTCCATTATGTTACGTTTTGCTCAAGATGTTCGCCGAAGACTAAACAATCACACTTAACGATACTTAATAATATAACATGACCTATAGGATCTAGTAGCATTCATCCATCATTGGGAGTTTCTTCAATCCCGGTTTTATATAAAACAGTTGTACACAAAAAAAATGTATAACATTCGGTCGCAGCAACCTAACACGCACGCAATATTATACAATATACACTGTCATATTTTAAATAATAAAAAGGGTATAAAATCAAATATCATTTGTCAGCACTGGGTTCAATGGAGAGGCGAGCTAAAAGGCTTATTGGTGACCTTGAATCGGTTAAAATCAATCTTCAAATCTTCAAGCACAGGCGCAGAGTTGCCAGCATCTCATTATTCTATAGAATACACTTTGGAGAGTGCGCGCAGGAATTACATGAGTTGATCCCCCCATCCCCGTTCCACCACCGAACGAGCCGACGCACGGCAGGTATCCATCCCTTCGTCGTAAACATATCGCCCGTACGAACGTCGCGTTTCGCCTCATCCTTTATCATTCGTACCGCGAAGGAGTGGAATAAATTGCCCAGGTCGGTATTCCCGTTTGATTATATTGTAAATGTCTTCAAGTCAAGAGTGAATAGGCTTTTATTAAGTTAGTGAGCTTTACCATCAAGGACTATGTCGCCACTTACCATCAAGTGGTTTCGAAGTTAAGCGTTAATTTACTGAATATATATAAAAAAGTAAAGCTAGGTAAATTTCTTTTTCTTTCTTCTTTCATATTTAGGTGTAAGATAATACATTTTAAAGACCCTAAAAAACCAATCTGCCCTTGGCCAGCGTGGTGGACTATGGCGTGTACCCCTCACATTGACTGGAGACACGAGCCCAGGTTGCAGGAGGTTACAATAACGATAACCCACAATGATTCTCAACGACCTTTCCAATTACGCACGATGGTGCAGACGATGTTTTTCTATCCCCATATCCCGGGGGTAGGAGCCATAAAATAAATTTAAAGATTTAGCACTACCTACCAACTAGAGATATTCATACCATACCGCACATGACGATCTATACGAGCGTCCCATTGCAAAACATAGTAAAGGATTTTTTTATAAAAATTATTTTGATGACATTGCTACCTAATAACTTCCCATCAAATACAAAAACCGGCTTACGATCACGGGAAAGCTGATATATTAAAACAACAGTACCTAGTAATTGCACCATTTACTCCGTGAGTACATTAAACCTAGAAAGTCATTATAAAAATGCATAACCTCCTAAATCTTTACACTTGTTTAATTTATGATTTTTGTACTCTCCTGTAACTTTTAGTTTTGAGCTCTTACTAGGTTTTGAAATAGAACGGAATAGACTGTTATTAAATAACTGAGGATTCCGAAATCTTCTACAAGTCTATAAAAATGCGAAAAGTTTTTACATTCCCATGAATGGATAAACAATTTTATAATTTAATTCTAAGGTATGTGTCTTTTATTTAACTATCTATTAAACCAACCGTCTACTAAAAAGTATGTACCAGTATATACCTACTCTCAGTATGTTAAAAGTTATTTTCAACTGAATTGGGAATCGTAGTTTTTAACACAGGTGTCGTCCCCTAGTTCATTTCTCTAATTCCCACACCACGATGTCAGTTGAAGCGAACTCACGTCCACTCGCGAACTAAACTCCTGTTCACTTCCCATAAAAAAGATCTAGAATGTTCATTTTACCGTGTGCTAATGTGTCAAAGACAAACCTTATTGTAGTCGCCGGGAGTAATGAGTGAGGAAGGGCGGCGCCACCAGCGGGGACCCGCGTCAAGCTGGGCTCGCGTGACGAACTATGACGTCATGCGGCGCGAGCGCAGCATGCTGTCTCGTTCCAAATTCAAATTCCGATTGACAGATGAATTTGACTTCTTTATTGCGTTCTTGAGTGTCCAAGTGGCGTGTGGTGACTGGCCGGCCAAGTGTGAATGCGCAATTTCAGATTTGATGGGAAAACGGCTGAGACGTCATGACGGCCTGAGAACTCGGTCTAAGTGTAATGTAATTTGAAATAAGAACCCCTTTTATTCATTTCTTAAATCTTAAATTGATTTAGGATTTTTTGAAGTTACATTTCTTTTGGCGCGTTAGCGAAAATTAAGAGTTTAATTTTTTTTTTTAGAAAAAACCGACACCCTGAAGTTGCCTACAAAAACTTCTAACAAATTGATAAGAAGACACTTTCAATAGAAAAAAAAAATCTTGACTAGCTAAGTGTCGGTTTTTTTTCTACTTTTATTATTGTTTTTAAAATATTTTAATTAACTGTAATGTAAATTTGTATATTAATATATTTCTTTCTGTGTTTGTTAAGTGGTCAGGTCCAATCTTGCTAGCTTAATTGAACCCACTTCGTCTCAAACTACGTATCTGATGCTGATGCTTCCGTCCAGATGATAACGCATTTTCATGATAAGCATGACCTAATACTATCTTTAGGATTGGCTCCAGACAGGGGAATTCCTCAACGGTTGAGAAAACAGTTATAAAATTTTGTGTATTTCTTCTTATTAGGGATCTATAATTAAAAATTGTGTTTTTAAATATTTTAACAAACTTTGTTCTATTATCAATGTTTTTTTTT
>DWJZ01009562.1:0-10632 GCA_018249125.1 Asbolis capucinus
GACATTTAAATGCTTAAAACGCACATAACTCCGAAAAGTCAGAAGTGCGTCTTGGGATTCGAACCCGGACCCCCGAGTAAGAAATCGAATTGTCAACCACAAGGCTACCACCGCTTCAAAAACGTAAATTATATACCTACATATATCTTTGAAAATATTAAATTATCAACAATTATCTACCATTAATTTTTGATTCAAAACGATCCGTAATGATCCAAAATGACTCCTTACACAAATGTATTATAACACTTAACTATATAAAAATGTAATTACACAGAACTCTTAATCGATTCCATTTTCAAAATATTTCATGACGTTCCATTCTCGAATTAAGATTTGTTTATTGCACATTTTCTTTTTAAAACTGTTCCCGCGGTTGCCGCTCATGACAAAGATGACACTACAGCCTGCCTCGGCTGACCTGTAATTGGCCAGCATTTTATTGCACTATCTCGGAAGTTTTATGTCATTCAATCCACGACTCTTAATTGAATAAGCGACATGAAATTTACAATCGTCATCCAGTTAACTTGTCCTAGTTAACAATCTTTTATGTATCCTAAGTTTTGTCTTATGAGAATTTAGAATTTTTATTCATAGATATTTGTTTTGTAAGTTGATTAACAAAACAATGTTTTGAACACTAGTCAAATCTATATATAGCCGTATAGTATAAATGTGAAAAAAATTCAAATGTGAACATTTGAAAACAAAACCATTATTATTGCATCAAATATAATATAGGAGCCTTCAAAAGAAGAGTGAATAGGCATTTCAATTCCGCCAACACCTTAGACATCATCGCCACTTTCCATCAGGTGAGATCGATGTCAAACACTAACTTATTCTAAGTAAAAATATCAAATATATATACGGAATAAAATTTAGTAAACTGAGTTCAAATTAAACTAAAATAAGTCAATAACATAAAAAAATATATGTAAAACTAATGTACATTGTACCAAGAATGCTGGCAGCCTCACCTCGCTGAACTGTTAACTTATTTAACTTTGACAGGCCGGTTGGTCTAGTGGCTAGTGAACCTGACTACTACACCGGATGTTGTGGGTTCGATTCCCACCCAGGTCATACTTTTCTGTGATGAGCAGGAATGTTTGTTCTGTGTGTCTGGGTGTGTAATAGAAATATTCATTTATGTATGTATTTAAAAGCATACATGTATGTTTATCAGCCATAAACATTTACCATAATACAAGCTAACGCTTAGTTTGGGGTCAGATGGCCGTGTGTGAGTTGTCCAAAGATATTTATATTTTATATATGCAGGACTACGAGTAACGACTTTATGAGCATTAATGTGATGTATGTTATTTAATTTCAAATCTTATTAGTTTGATTTTTTGTAACTATCATACCGTTAATATAATAAATTAAACACTACTCTCGCATCGCTTCGAAAGAACCAGTTACCACAAAAAGTAGCTATTGTCTCATAACAGTAACAGACATATAGTATCGAAGACTTGTTTGTAGATATTGATGACATCTGTTAAACTGTAGTACATCACTCTGCTCTATAGCCAATAACAGTGTACGCGATATAAGGATATTATTTGGCATTTTCCTCACACCTTGGATTATATTATGCAAGTTATCAGGCGAACCCCTTTCGTTTCGTTCTGTACGTTTTTGAAAATATTTTATAGCCTATTCAGGTTATATATAGTTCATTCAGGCATAACGTAGGAATCTTATGGTAAAAGAATTATTCGATTCGGTCCATTAGTTTCGGATCCAATTCTTCCGAAACAATAATCAAATATTTCCTCTTTACAATATTAGTATAGTAGTGAATAATATAGTAAAATCAAAATAAATAAACGTGGTGCGAGTGTGCAGCTTCATATCGATATCACCTTAACGCGCTTAACTAAAATATACACATCGGTTCATAGTACTAAGTGCCAACCAGCCCTCCCTATCCGGTTATTAATTAAAAGGTAAGATAAGCTCAATTGACAGAACTTTCAAACAGTGATGTGATGTGATAACAATACGCGAGCGAGATACTTGAGAAGTCGAAGGTCTTGTTTAACATTTAATCGATATCCGTCCACTGTTTCTGCTCAAACAGCTCGTGCTGCACATGTCGTGATACAATATGCTAATGCTGTAACCTTTTCGTATCGTCGTCTCTAAAAATAAATCACTATGTTTCGCAAAATCTTGTAGCACTTCTAAATGATATACGTGGTATAACATTTTTAAAGCCGGTGTATGGGGAACAGTATGGTGGCCGAGCTTATCGCCTGGAAGATACATTGTTCCAACACTTTCCAAATTCCATTTCCTAGAAGCCTATCTAATCAGCTAGTAGCTATCATCCTCTTGCTTGAGTTTTCCTCACACCGTTTCATAACTTCCGCTTGTTATGGCACATTTCTAAAATGTTTGTAGAATCAAAATATTTGAGTGTTATAAGTACAAAATATCTACTACGAGTTAAGAGTCATTTAACTAATTGTAGTGTAACAGCTGGTTCCTAAGTTATTTCTTTCCTGTTAGATGGTCGACGCTGACAACTTATCATCCGTTAGTTAATTTGTCGGCTAGTTTTATTGAAAAACCTTACAAAATCACCGCAAAAACTACGAAAATAATCCTCCATATAATAAATAATCCAATACTTTCGGCTGATTCAAGTCAGTCAACGGTGACATATTTTTTGTTATCATCAAAGATTTCTTAGTTATACTCAGTTTTAAATTGGGAAATATCTGATTAAATATATATATTTTTTAAGTTAAAGAGGTTCGACGTCTACGACGCTGTTTTTGCTTTGTAATTTTCGTTTCAAACAACACAGTCTGCGATACCAGTCCTTGTGATTTATGGTATGGCACAATTTTAAATCGACCAATCGCGGTGCATTATTTTTCCGTTCCCCGCTACTTTTACCTCCGAGTTTTGTCACTTTTTTGTAGTAATATACGTTAAATGGTCGCTGGCTTGGCCCGACTACCGTAGTCGGTTAGGAATGAAATCGTCGCGATGTCGCCGGGTATCGAAAGCATTCATCATTGTCTTTATTTCCTATCAGGCGGTCGCGTTAAATAAAGGGTAGGAAAGCCATCCATAACAAAAAACCAAGCAAAAATACAAAACAATAATAGCTCAGAGCTTCAGTTAAATAACATTATTTTCTTATAATATTGTCACGTCACGTACCTACCGTCCTAACAATCTTCGTTTTTCTCGGTTGATATGAAGATCTCATTATATTTTAAACTAATTTCCGCCCGAGACATCCCCTGCGTGGCAGGCACATTGATAATAAGTAGCATACGTGTTGTTCTACATCACATTTTACACATCTCTAAATCATATTTTATTCACGTCAGTTCCGCAGTTTTTGTGTGAAAGAGGAACAAATATCCATCCATCGGACCTATGTATGTATGTATTATTCCAGGCGGTACTTAGTCTATCTCGGTACAAGATTGCTTTCAGATCTGTTCAGCAGTTTTTGCGTGGAAGAGCATAAAACATCCATACATACATCCTCACAAACTTTCGCATTTATAATATTAATAGGATTAAAATCCTGCTGCATGGCCCAGTTCATATAGAAATAATAATCTTTCATGCGGATCACATCACAAAGGCAACTTTAACTCGCTCGTTACAACTGAACGACACTTGTCGTATTCCGCAAGTTCAGTCGAAGTCGACAATCACCGAGAACTACATGTGACTTAGTTATAAGTTATACTATGTACATATGAACGTCTTTCAGGTTTTTATTTATGTTACGTAAACGTTAAGACGGATTAATAATAACGACTTGAAACGAAGTCTTTTTAATGACTAATTTTCCTCGCAATTCCCCACAAGTCTCCACAAAACCCACAAGGCTTTACGCAGAAATTATAGAGAAATTAATAATAGCTTGCTTGATTTAACTTTGCTAGGCACTTGGGAATTCTGAGAAATGTTTGTGAAGCCTAGTAGTGATTATACCATAAACAATGTTAGAGTAGGCGTTGGACTTGTTTGAGATTACTTTAATCTCTCGGTTTCTAGCAGTATGAAGGAAGTGATAGCCTAGTGGTTAAAAATTCGGCCTTCTACTAGGGTGGTCCGGGTTTGAATCTCAGGGCGCGCACTTCTGACTTTTCAGTTATGTATGTGCGTTTTAAGCATTTAAATGTCACTCGCTATAACGGTGATGGCAAACATTGTGAGGAAATGTGCATGCCGGAGAGTTTGCAAAACTCAAAGGTGTGAGAAGTCTGCCAATTCGCACTTGGCCAGCGTGGTGGATTATGGCCTTAACCTTCTCATTCAAAGAAGAGACCCGTGCTCAATAGTGGGCCATGATGGATTAAGATGATGATGATGTGTAACGGGAAGCTGGGGAAGCCACGCTATTTGATTAGACCAATGAGCGTTCCCTATTTAATATACTTGTTCTTACAATGTATAAGAAATGTGCTTTATTCGCGATCTCGATGCCGTACCGCCCCGCGCCGCACCGTGCCGCGCTTCGTCATGTCGTACCGCGCCGCGCCGAGCGTCGTGTCATACCGAGCGCGGGTGCTTCGTACGTTGTGTGGTTTCTATGAGTGAAGAGTATCTGTAGTGTATCGTTCACAACCGAGCTAATTAACTGTCGACTGCGGCTGCGACTAGCGCCGCGCCTCTAGCACGCTATTGAGGGTAGTGGAGCAGAGACGACTAGCTACACTGTTCTTTTATATAAATACTAGCTGCGCCCTGTGGTATCACCCGCGTTTATTTAAAGAAAATACGTACTAATATCCTGAAAAAGAATATTTTCTTCTGTTTCTTTTCTTATTAATGCCAAACTACCGTTGGTCATAAAAACACATACAAACACACATAAAATAATTCGGAAGGATCATACTACACATGTAAAGAAGTATAATTGGAATAAGTGTCGACGGCGGTATGAACAGACCTGTCAAAAAAAACATAACTTTCAGATTGTTTACCTGGTACCGAAATAAACAAATCGTTAAATGATTATCGAAACTTAATAAAGATGAATGAGACAGGTTATTATACATATATGTCGTGAGTGAGCGATGTGAAGCTACCTCCGTGTTGTGTGAGTATTGAATTGCGCTATTGAAGTGCATTGCCAGCGTTGATTGATCTGTTATCGGAGTTACAGCTCCCAGCCACTCAATTATTGTGATCCCGCGGCTCGCTCCGGTGACCAGCACAACTGTCCACAGAACCATTTGTTAGCAACACTACACTTGGCAACACGACCGTGGCTCGGTTCTCGTGTCCGCGATCTGAGTAGGAAGCCACACAAAGGAACGATCAGTTAAGTGACACTACCAATTCGATGTCTCGGGAATCTTGTTTCGCGATATTATGGAGCTAATTATTTTTCATAGTGCATTAATTGATTCATATTGTACTGACTGGTTTCATATTGACTTCAGATCATGGGTTATAAGGTTACATCGAATTTTACATAATAACTTGGTACTGCTAGTGGCAAAAATTCATGAACGCTTCCGTGCTTCGGAGGGCACGTAAAGACATCGGTCCCGGTTGTTTTCGTAAGACTCGCAGCACTCGAAGCACTCGTGAAACCATGTCGGAGGCTTACGGGTGGCATAAAAACTTCCGGCACTTGGGTTGGCCACTAACTCCTCCAGCAATCCAAATTGGAACAGCGTGGTTGAGTGTGATCAAGGCCTCATATGAGGATAGACCCGTGCTCAGTTGTGGGCCATTGATGGGTTGAAGCGAACTATTACTGATTGACGGACATCGCACATGCAGTAAGACCTACTCGTATATAACTTTGAAACAGTGTAGGTAACGTGTGAGTTCATTGCGAAGGACTTTTGTAAATATTATAATAATAATATTTCGTGAAAAACATTACAGGGAACTAGAGATACATAAACTTAGTTTCTCTTATAGGAGAGTAGGATCTGTCTGGGTTCAGTGCAATGCAAAACAAACCATTCTCCACTAATACGCTATACTTAGCATCATACTTTGTCCGTTATTTATTATTATTACATATATATAAGAAGTGAGAGACCGTTCTCAAACGAGCGATATTGGAAAATTCAAATTATTTAAAGGTAATAGGTGAAGGGTCTTGGAGACTGTTTATTTAATGAGACTCATTTGAATAACAAAAATTGATCATGTTTACAGTCTAGACACAACGACATCTGATTATGCAGAACTGTCAGCCACAGCGCTCGTCTATTTAACGAGTTACGCACTCTGATCTATGTTATGCTTCGTGGCGATAAACGTTAACGTAAACAGTTCCCGGTGTTCTGACTTCGGCCCACACAGGTCACCAGATATCGTCACAATGATTGCGATTTGACCCGACTACCTACTAGCGCACTAGCGTAAACTGTAACCATCTAATACTAAAATAGCTTCAATACGAATGCCTACAATGACTGCCGATTCAAATTTCTATGTAAAATAACGTATATTGAAACGCAGATAGCATATTGTGTTGGGTGTTAAACGTTCATTCGACCTAATGACGTCCGTTCCTAACGAAGATTGGGTTGGCCAAATTGACTGTTTTACGACTAATATTGGTTTTGGAAGCTTTGTTGGACCGGTTTTAGCCGGAACTGACTTTCAGGTACTGTGTGTCCTGAGCTGGGCGTTAGTTCGAGCGAACGTCGAGTGCGGTCGCCGCAGGAAGTTTTAATGAATGCACTGCTAGCGAGCACTACACCACGAGATGTTTACGGACGATTTAATGAATGAATAGCGACATAATGAACCCGTGTTTTGTGTCAACTTCTGTACCTCCTGTACTCACACTGATACTGTTACGAATGTTATTCAGTATAGCAATGAAGCCGGCGCAGGCGTAATTACGTTTTAATAGTTATATGTATTAGTCTTACGGTTAATTAATAAGAGCGTTACTGTAACTCTGGGAAAATTTGTTGAGCTTGTTGTGAATGCTAAGGAGGTATATCCTCATTCCCTGAACACCGTTCCTCCTTCGAACAACTCTCGTGTATGGCGTATCTATTCTTACGTTGTCAACATCCCGCAACTTCCTCATTATTAATTATACTCCCTGCGAAGGAACAGAATAGATTGACTCGTCGGTGTTCCTGTCTAACTTTAATGAAGGAGTGACAGAGAAGAAAATAGTGAATAGGATCTTACTTAGTATGCTAGATATCGCCACATTGCCTGATGCCACCTGTATAAAGTGACTAATACTTGACAAGTTTATTATTATTAAGACACCACGTTATTGTGACAAAAACATAGTAGGTATTTGAACCATATACTCACTTTTCATACTAATGACTCCATTCTAATAAGACGAGACACAATATTAATCAGTTTATTGTTTGTTTCAGGTAAACACTACAGTATTGGAGCTATTGATTTGCAGGAGGTACAATTATAGCAGCCGTATCACCATGGAAATTAAGTATCTATTGATCCTCCACCCGCACTTAAGGCTCCTAAAATAAATTTCAGCTGATAAAGGTTTAAAATAGCGACGAGTGCAAAGAGCGGGGCGGGCTATTAGGTTGAAAAGCAATTTCCGATCGAGCCTCAAAAGTCGATTACATAATGCAGAATTGATATCTGATCGCGAGCGCTGCGGCGCCCCGGACCCCGGACGCCGGTCCCCTCCTGCTGCACCCACTCACCACTCACGACACTCGATCGACCGGCCTCTCGGTGGATTACTGTAGTAGCGCGGCCTAGAATGACTATTGACCAAAATATCAGGGTGCAAAAGACCAAGGTGCAAGAGGCGATGGAAATTAGCTCTTAGATGTATTTGACCCTATTTGGGTCACCAGTTCGTTTCTTGACTATTTTGGCTCACTTGTTCGTTTTTTGGCTATTTCAGAAAAAAAAATAAAAAAAACGAAATATTACTAAACATGCATTCGATAACTCTAGATCTTTTCTAGGTGGGTAGTTAAGGAAGGAGTCGATAAAGTAACAGTAGCCGAGTTAGGGCTTGCGTTGTGGCAAGGTGGAGGGTCTCGCTGGCACCGGTTCAAAGGTGGGAGATGTTGATAAATCTGGGCAGCGAGGTTGTCGCGATCGATGTGCTCGGCCGGACGGACGCCATGAGCCAAGCCCCTATCCCCGAGGAAGGCTCCCTGCATTTTTGACAAACTATTATTTTATACGCTTCTGAATTTCATTTGTGCTATGCAAATATAGGCTAGGAATAAATAAATATAGGCTAGAACATCAAGTGATTAAAAAAAGGCTCCAAAATTTCGTTCGTCCATATTTTAAACCAAGGCACTTTGCTATAGAAAGCGGTAGTTTAAAGCTCTGTGTTGCGCGTAGTCAATACTCGCTTGTCACGTGTTCATGTTATTATGCTGTATATATTTAGGGATAAATTGAGGAAGGAAATACATGAGCTACGGAAATACTAGTACGTTCGCTTCAGATCCGTCTTGTTTAAATCTGCAGTATTTCTAATTAAAATTGTCTAAAGTCAATTAGTTTTCTTTTTAAATAAGCTATTGTGTTAAATGCAATATCAACACTAATATTATAAAGAGGAAAGATATGATTGTTTGTTTGTTTGGTTTGAATAGGCTCCGAAACTACTGGAACGATTAAAAAAATATTTTACCATTAAAATCTTACATTGTCCCTGATGAACGTAGACTATATTTAATACGAGAAAGAATAGGAACTCGCGTGAAAATTTCAACAATGTAACCTAACGTGTGAAAAAAGTATCAAAAAAATATATCGCGTACGCTGCGGAAATGATTGACAATAGAGCAAAGTGATGTACTACAGTTTTATACAAATAAATTCGTGATAGTGAACTGTTACAGTATTTTTGGTAACTGGTTCTTCCGAAGCTAAGCGAGGGCAGTTTCTAGTAATTTAATATAGGATTATTAACAAAACTACTACTTAGTTCATACATGGAATGCGGTTATTATCTATATATAATTTATATTAGGTAATAATCCGGCTGCGAGCAGCGCAGCGCCGGCCTGGAATAATTGGAAGCTGCGGGAGAATCTACAAAATTTGTCCCTCGTGCTCTCACTATTATTTTGAATGTTAATATATCTCACATATTTAAAATTTGATGAAGTACACTTTGAGTCTGAAATTTGGTTACTACATTTAACAAATTAGGTAGGCTTATTCATGACTGCAATATTAATAATTGAAAACGATTTTGCTGACTAGGGAACCTATAAGCAAATTCGATTTGGATCTTTTACCATACTTTTTCTTTTTGTATATAAAAATTCCAGATCGGATTTGCACCGAGTATAGAGAGGTTATGCTTTAGATGGCGTTCCCACAGTTGAAAATAGATTTTATTAAAAAACTGACATAGTATGACAAATATGACCACAGTATGGTTCTGTACATGATATAATAGCTCTTTCATACGAGTCTGTTGAGCTTACCTATACGAATGAATTTATTCATAATTTTTTATTGATTCATGTTCAACGATCAGTATTTTTTTCAGATTCCTAGAATCAACTAATTACTTATTAGACACCTGAGCTTTAAGAAAAAATATCACGTAAATACTTGTTTTTATCCAACGATCCCCAACATGATGGGGTAGCATTGAAAAAGGTCATCCCCACATTATCATTAGAGGTGCCGCACGGTAAAGTTCCCTAAAATATTTATATTTAGTATCGTGATTAATATGTCGTATTTTTGTTTTTTTTTTGGATGTCGTGCATTTATGCCTACAATTAATTCAACACCACGATTGCTGTAAAAATAGGCTATCTCGCTCTTTGTATAATCTAGTTGTAGGTACATTCAATAAAGATTTATAAAACTTTCTAGCACTATGGGTTTCTGCGCTAAGGACGGACGAAAAGACAGACGGACGAACGAGCACGGAGAAATTAACTCATGGCGATAAAATCGAATAATACTGCGACCGAAAACACGGGAACTATCTATCTTACTCTAATCTAAATTCTATAGAAATGAAATGAGATAAAATTTTATTTCAAGTTCTTTTTACACTTTTCGAAAGTCAAACTTGGACTTGGAAGAAGAAGTGGCAAGAAACTCCCAAGGACTTCTTTTTCCAACTCACAGTTACAGATAGCACTTACCATTACAACTTACTTATATAATGGATCATTATATAGCTTTATAAAATAACAACATTTAAAAGTGCATCCTGACTTAAAATATATGTATATATATCCTTGAACTCGGCGTTGTATCCACCAACACCGGTGAAGTTGAAGTTTCAAGTGTAACAGTAAAGCCGCCCACACCGCGACACCGCCATTGAGTAACACTCACCCGGCTCGATGGAATATCATGATTCTATTACGTACTTTACGAACGGGAAGCGATTACGAAAGTTTGCGATAATTGCTTAGATCGCATTCTGTTCATATTAGCTGATTCGTCAAGTAATTTGTTTTCTTTATTGTACTGTAATGACGAAAATAGGTTTAATTTTCGCATGTTTGCAGACGTATCGTTATTGCGTGTACGACGGTCGACGTACTAAACTAAATAAATAGCTTGGGGTAACTATCATACAGCCACTGATTCTAAACTATGCTTTAGCTTACAATGGTGATGAGATAACTTATAAAGATACATATATTGTTACATAAATACTTA
>DWJZ01009563.1:0-10632 GCA_018249125.1 Asbolis capucinus
GATTGTGATGGAGACAAAAAGTGCTGCCGCAACGACTGCGACGGTGGCAGCTTCTGTAGAGAGACTCTAGAAAGTATTATAGAAAAACTCGGTAAGTTTTGAATCACCTATTTGGCATTTAGGATATTTTACAGCTTACAAATTTAGGTCGTGTCGTACTTGACTGCAACACAATAATGACGCACTAAGCACGGGTCTTCACGACTAAAATGCTATTTGACGGAGCCATATTATACGCGTATTGATACCAGATTGCATTTTTTGTGTATTAAACATGAACAATATTCGTTAACAACAAGAAAACGGACCGATTAAAGATTTATTTTAATTTATATAATCACTCGTATTTAAAGTCCCAGCAAATAAAAAAATTATATATATAAAAATAAGGCTTCAACGAGTCTCTTTTCGTATTCATTGGGCTTAGAGGCAATGCAAATTGGTGGATTACTTAATTGTAATTATACTATTATTCAATTATAGAACAGAAAAGAAAATAATCCTATAGATCTAGTTTTCTTTAGCTCTTAAAGCACATATGTATATGAGACCTGGGAAGCATCACAAACTGCTATAGGCGTGTTTTGTGATCTCTCTAAGGCATTTGATTGCGTAGAACACGAAACACTGCTTCTCAAACTGGGCCATTATGGTATTAAATATAGGGCACTTAAATTAATATAATCTTATCTAAATGGCAGAGTTCATAGTGTTTGTATTACCGGAGTCCACTCATCGGGATCACCAGCAATGATCGGTGTCCCTCAGGGTTGAATTTTATGGCCTTTCCTCTTTTTAATATATATTAATGACCTACCATTCCATGTTAATAATTATGCCGATACTGTACTGTTTGCTGCTGATACTTCACTTATATTTAAACCAAATAGGAAAAAAATATATTATAACGATGTAAACATTACTCTAGCCTATATGTCACATTGGTTTACTCTTAATAACTTACTTCTAAATGCCAATAACATGAAATGTATAGAATTTGTTCTGCCAAAAGTAAAAAGCGGTAATAAAGTAATAAAATTGAATAATGAAATCTTAAACTCAGAACGGTCCATAGTATTTTCAGGAATAACCTTAGTCTATAAGCTACAAAGGGGAACCCATATAGCGATGCTTTCAATTTATAAATTGAAAACTCGGGAATCTCTTCGTGGTAAATTTAAGGAAGTAAAAGTACTAACAGGTACTGTCATAGTATATTTATAATATTTTATTCAAAGAAACAAATCAAAAGGAGTTGTTAATAGTCGACTAACTCGAAATATGCACCATTTAGTTACATCCTCATTTTGCTTACGTAAGGTGCAGCGAGCTTTTGTGAGGCTTAGTGTATAATTTTACAACGAAGTGCCAAAATCAATCCTTAACTTACCTATCAAAATATTTAAAAAGCAAATTAAATCCCGACACATAGAAAAAGGATATTATAGCATCAATGAATATATTAATGACAAGGATGCTTGGAATTAATATACATCCACAGCCGGTTCCACCCAAGTTTATAATGCATAAAATAATTTTGTATTATTATTTTATGCATTATTGAAAAGATTTGCTGAGGAGTACCTTTCGACGTTTCTTCTCCTCATTATTTTAATAATCGTTCCGAAACAGTGGTAGATTCTAAAAAAATATATTCATATGAGCATTGTAAATGCCTGCATGAAATAATTTGACTTTGACTTTATCACGACAAAATCAAGCAAAAATTATCAATAATTACACCCAAGTAAAATGTAAAATTATTGTATGAAGAAAAACTCTATATTTATATTATACTTACACCAGAGACGTTTCGGATACTAGGTGTTATTTCGTTAATTTTTAAGAGAAACTAGTAACAATTATTATGTATTTTAACCCATAAAGGGAACAAATATTCACCACTCTTCGGCAGTAAAATATCTGAAGCTTCATATGCAATTAAAATATAATGCCTCGGTCTCAGTTTTCAGATATTTAAAAGTGAAGCTCTGAAGATATTTAAAAGTGAAAAAGTTTTATAACTACATATTTTTACAGTAATATTCTTACTGTCTTTTTACCATAGTGTTCTTTATTTTACAGAAAAGAGGGAAGCTGAAGAAGCCGCAGACAAAGACAGTAAGTATTGAACAGACTTTGACAAACTTAGCCTAACTGAAGCATATACTAATTTTATAAAGAGAAAAGATTTGATTTTTCGTTTCAGCAGAATAGTTTTATATCAGTTGTCCTTACAAAAGCTACCAACATGCTTAACATCAACTAAATTGGTCCTTTAGTTTCGGAGTTGCCTTACTAATTTACTAAATACGAAGCTACTTCCTAGGATAACATCTATTCTATAACCATTCTTGGGTTTCAAACTTCGATTTTGCTAAGTTTCATCTAAGTCTAAGTAGCGGGTTTTGGGTGAAGCTGAAACGGACAGACAGACATAAATCCAAAAAAAATGTTTTGATCTCTATTTCGATAACAAACGCTACAGGGAGGTTGAATCAAAATTTTCTAAAAATATTTATTACTAACTTGTATAAAAACTTCGCGATCAAGGATCCATTTAAATTCTCCCGCAAAATAAGTTACTTTTAAGCGTTTATAGGCAAAATTTCTTCAAGAGCTATAAAAGTATCTTTCACTTAAACGGCAGTCTTTTGAAATACTCATAAGTTGAGACAAGACATTATTTGCCACATAAGTGACTACAATAAAACCTACACTGACTAAAAAGAAGCCCCGAACGCCTCGTTTCGCAGGCAGGCTTCGATCAATGATCGAAGCAGGCTGGCTCATGCCACCAGAACCACTTTAAAAAATCACTGTTCTTTACCATTGTGTACTTTGATCCATAGAAAACCAAGAGGCTGAAGAGAAAGTAAAAGAAGCCGGTAAGTTTAAAACAGACATTAACAAATCAATTTTTTTATATTTTATCAAACATTTGACTTTAGAATATTGATTTATAATTACATTAATTTACAGAATCAAAACCCGGTACTTGTGGTTATCCACCTGTTGTAGTTGGTTTTCAATGTCTCGACGACTGCAAGACAGATGCGGATTGTGCCGGAGAACAAAAATGCTGCCCCGGCGGCTGCCGCGGCACTAGTTTTTGTCAGGATACTAAAGAATTCGAAGAAGAACGCCGCAGTAAGTATTGAATTATCTACCTTGAATTCTAGCTCCTCCTAGCACAGGGATAAGCTTCATGAATAAGTTAGAATTTAACCTAATTATTATTATTACGGAAATATTTTGTCAATAGGTATATTATAACGTCGGTGGCAAATTTATTGTAATGTATTAAGTTAACAAAATACATTGTTTATTCCATTTGTTTTAATTTATTTAAGATATATTTAAACATTTTAGCCACATACTCTGCCTCCCTTTTTATTATATTCAACGATTGTTGAAAACATTAAATAATTTAGTATTTTTAACCTGTGCAAAAAATATTAAATTATCTGTGCATTACTATTCTATACTGTCAAAAGTAATGTCTATGCTTCTCAAATAAAACTCCTTCCCGAATTCACGGCTCGATGATTCTTTCAACCGAAAAACCTCTTTCTTTTTCTCTCTTACTCCTAAATTTGTAACAAAACTTTTTTGGACAAACAATAATAACAGAAATAGTGTTGATTTTTATTTGTAACCAGTTTTTAACCGTCTTATAAAAAGGAGGGTTTTAACTTACCTCGCCTCGGAACTTTTTACTAAGTGGATTGATTTTGATAATTTCTCTCTTTGATTTAAATTGATTTGATTTGAACGACATCTAGCGAGCAGTCTTGGACTTATTATTTTAATATTTCTGTTTTACTTTTTTACATAATAACTTTTTACTGATTGAACCGAATTTGGTGATTATTTTTTTCTAGGAAAGGTAGTACTTTGTCCTATATTTTGACATCTGATGAGAGTTTTGTAAGTTATTATTATTTCTCTTGTTTTTGATAATGTTCGTTATTAACTTTTAATTGCGTATACCGATTTTTAAAATTATATTTTTATTCTAAAGTTAGTACTAGTTGCATAAATCCAAAATAATTTAATTGGGTGCGACTAATAATGTTTTCACTTTATTACTTATCGGAGTCATTAGAAACCATTTTTTTTTAATAATAAAAAATATTATTTTTGTAAAATTTAGAATTTTAGTTGGTTAAAAATTTACCATAATAGTATAAATTCTCTTATTTTACATCGCGATGAGTGAAAGTCAACTAAAAGTATATATGTTTCCAAATTTTAGGGATGTAATATTTTTTGTGCATAAACTACAGACATTTTGAGATTTAAGGATTGTATTGGTTAGAAATGTGGATATAACATTTATATCATAGAGGTGTACATTTTCGAAGAATATATATTTTTATGCTGTAATTTCAATACAAATGGAGATATACAGATATGTATAGGTTTCCTTTTTTTGGCGAGTGGTCACGAACAGATCCTATCACTGGTGCCGGCTGTTCGTTAAATAATGAATAGAGAAATGAATAGAACAACCTGTATATTCTGATGTACAAGGATCACATTGAAAGTTTAATTAAATTTCGTTAATCACATAAACTCCTTCAGACCTATAAATATGGATATTTGTACAGACATGGTCATTACTTCTGACTGACTGCAACTTTGTAAACAGTAAAAATACTTCGTAATTATAGTGAAGAGAAACATTTGATCCTTCACAAGCAGCCAACATATAATGTGACGGTTTAAATTCAAAAATGATAATGTTGTCTCCTGGTAATTAAGAAGTAGTATGTTTGATAGTACGTTATTTCGCTACACACTAATCTTATCATTGAATTCTTTGTCCACAGAGGCACAGGAGGCCGAAGAATACTTAAGATCAGGCAGTAAGTCTTACACTTTGATAAATCCAACCTAAATGTAATACAATTTAATTGAATACAATTTTGTTGATGTACTTGTCAATAATTGAGACTTTTATGGTCTGGTAAGTTTTTTGTGTTAATATACTTTAACAATTAAAATTTTTTTTTTTTTTTGATAAATTTATTTGAAAATTTCTTGAGTACCTCACCGAATTGCACGGGTTACAATTGGCTAAGTACTGATAAAGACTTCACACACCTTTAACAACTATTATAGAGCCCTCTCAGGAGTGCAGGTTTCCTCATGGTGTTTCCCTTCACCACAGCAAGTGATAATCATTTTGGGATATTAGAGGTGCATACAATGCTTAAACCCGGATATCCCGCTTAAAAGACACCGGGCTATCGCTGCTTGTATACCTAGTTAAACGGTAAATGCTTAATAGTTATAGTTATAAGCAAAGAAAAATAAATAAAAAAAAATTAAAAATAAAAGATGCAACAATATATTAAATATACAATACACTTTTTATCTATGATTTTATATATTTCTCAGTACATATCATATATGTTTATATCTACCTTAAAGACGTTATCAAAGTAGCATAATATATTATTCATTGGGAAAGTAGGATATGTATAAATACAAATATGTAATGTTTTTATTAAAACAAAATGTATTAGGCGCACAATGAAGAGGGGACTTTCCTACTACACTTACCTACTACTACTTCTTTAAACTTACCAGGAGAGATTTCGAACCTTGTAATCTAGATAATTAAGTTTTAATAAACGATTTTCATTTCATTTTTCAATTCATTTTTCATTTCATTAGTAATAACCCATAAGTGCCCCACTACTAGTCTTGTTCCCTCACGATGTAAGGAGTGTGGTAGGACACTCCACCACTGGTGAACTTTTGACAATTGCTTAATTTATCATACACTTATTCTCACAATCACTATGATTTACAGCAAAGGGCGGCAGCTGTCCCTTTCCTTATCCTTCAAGCTATCTCGAGGAATTCGGTTCTGAATGTCCCAATGATGGTTGCACGAAAGATACTGATTGTGATGGAGACAAAAAGTGCTGCCGCAACGACTGCGACGGTGGCAGCTTCTGTAGAGAGACTCTAGAAAGTATCATAGAAAAACTCGGTAAGTCTCATCACCTACTTGGCATTCTAGGATACTTTACAGATCACAAAATTAAGCTGTATCGAATTTGGCTGTAACTCAATAATGGCATACTAAGTACAGGTCAGAACTCCACCTATTTGGTGGAGCCAAAATTATACGCTATTTTGATACTAGATTGCAATTTTTGTATTGAACTTGAATAAATATGTTACTAAAAGGTTTCTTATTAGCAAAGAGACGGAACAATTAAAGATATAATTATGTATATATAATGCCTCGTATTTAAGGTCCCGGCAAATAAAAGAAATATTATAACATGGTTTCAACGAGTCTCTTCGCGTGCTGATTAGGCCTAAAGGCAATGCAAAGTGGTGGAGATAATACTTAATTATAATACTATATTATTAAATTATTTAGCAGAAAATAAAAAAGTGTCTTGGATCCAATTATCAAAAATTAAAACAAAAATTATCAATAATTACACCCAAATAAAGCGTAAATATTTAAGTATTAAAATAATCGGTATGTTTATATTACACTGATAGCAGAGAGGTTCCGGATACTATGTTTAATTTTGTTTATTTTTAAGAAAAATATGTAGCTATTATTATATAGCAAATATATTTTAACCACTCAAATGTCTAAGCTAAGTAAAAATATCTGAGGATGCAAAATGTAATATGGTCTCAGCTTTAAGATGCTGTTATCTTATTTTTACTGTCCACTTACTCTCTGGTGGGATCGTAGTCAACCGCTAACTTATCTATGGTAAAAAAAAAGTATCCTTTATTTTACAGAAAAAGAGGAAGCTGAAGAAGCCTTAAAAAAAGCTGAAAGTAAGTACTAAACAGACAATCACAAACGTCAACTGACTAAAATGTATACTAATGATATTGTAAAGGGGAAAGTTTTGATTGTTACGAGCGAGGCGGAGCGGTGCGTATACTATATACTCGGTGCAAATTCGATTTGAAATTTTTACCATACCAACTTTTCAATTTTGTATGAAAAAAATATTATAGTTAAGTTAGTATATCCGACCGCAATAAAGTTGTGTCGGCGGAACGGAGAATCAATTTAGTGCCGTTCTGCCTCGCTGTAGCTACGGGTATGTGCCGCTCCGCCGCGCTGTAGCTACGCGCCGCTGTGCCTCGCTGTAGCTACGTGCCACTTCGCCTCGCTGTAGCTACGTGCCGCTTCGCCTCCCTGTAGCATGCGCCTCTCGGTCTCGCTGTAACTACGAACCGCTCCACCTCGCTGTGACTACGTGCCGCTCCGCCTCACTACACGCCGCTCCGCCTCGCTGTAGCTACGTACTGTATCGCCTCGTTGTGGCTACACGCCGTTCCGCCTAAGTGTGGTTGACTCTTTAGTATTAGAATTTTACTTCCACTTAACTTAATTACAGATGCAAAACCCGGAACTTGCCCTAAATCAATAAACTACGATGAATTAATTGGCTTTGAATGTCCCGCTAACTGCAAGATAGACGGCGATTGCGGCGGAGACCAAAAGTGCTGCCCCAACCTCTGTAATGGCGGTAGTATGTGTGCGGAGACTGAAGAAGCAACAGCAAGTAAGTGTTAAATTAAGTATTTTGATTCTAACGGCTCTTCACTGCTTAATTAATCCATACAGCAGCCACACAGTATTGGCTTTATCCCAATATTGGTTTGCTATTGACCATAGTTTTCTCGTCATAACTTAGGAAGCTTAAAACACACACCGATCTTCTTCTCACAAGCCATCACGGCACACACCGATACTGCTTATATATTGTTTAAACTGTATGTGTGTGTAGAGGTCACATTAAAAGGTTTTATTACCAACTGGTTGAAAGACTTGACAATGAAGGTCCATCTTAAAATCTCCCGAGAAACTTGAGCAAAATAAGTTACTTTTGACAGTTCATAAGCAGAGTTTCCTTTACTATAAGTCTATAAAAATATTTGTTTCTTCACCAGCTGTAAATATATTTTACCTTTTAACAGTAACTACAATCTTTTGAAATTCTCATAACTGGAGAACAGACTTTGTTTCTCACAAAAGTGCCTTCCTTGACTTAGAAAGAAACTCCGAACTTCTCGTTTCGTAAGCAAACATCGATCAATAACAAAAACAGGCTGGCACGTTACCAGTGAAACGAAACTTTCAGTTCATAGTCTTTCTCCTCGATCCATCACGGCCCGGGCACGGGTGTCTTCTCTGAATGAGATGGTTTAGGCTATAGTCCACCACGCTGGCCAAGTGCGGATTGGCAGACTTAACACATCTTTGACTTTTGCAAACTTGCCCGCACACAGGTTTCCTCACTATGTTTTTCGTCACCGCTATAGCGAGTGACATTTAAATGCTTAAAACGCACATAGCTCCGAAAAGTCAGATGTGCACACCCTGGGATTCGAACCCAGACCACCCGAGTAGGAGACTGGACTACTCAATTTGTATATTTTTACCACTGCGTACTTGCTGCGCTGCTCACTGTTCTAAACGCCACTACGGGGCGTCCTGAAACATCAGAGCGGCCACGCCGCGCCATATTCTGAGGGCGACCCCTATTCGTCGTGCATTTCGACTGCTGCAACATCGAATTAAAACAAAAGTCATAAAACATGTTGCCTTATGTGAAGCATCACGTCGAATAAACTATGTTTCTTATGATCCACAGATAAAATAGAGGCTGAAGAAAAAGCAAAAGCAGCCGGTAAGTTCAAAACAGACATTGACAAACCTAAGCTGATGGTAATTATATATTTTTTATAAAACATTTGGCTTTATCTGATTTATAATTACTTCGATTTACAGTATCAAAACCCGGTACTTGTGGATATCCACCAAGCTACCCTGCTGTAATTGGTTATCAGTGTCCGGATAACTGCAAGACAGACGCGGATTGCGCCGGAGACAAAAAGTGCTGCCCCAGCGGCTGTGGCAGCACTAGTATTTGCCTGAATACTAAAGAATTTGACGATGAATACTTCTGTAAGTTGAATTTTCTACCCAAAATCTAGCTTCTCTTCACAACTCCCCAAATCAAGCCGTAAGTATATTAGACTCCAACCATAATTACTACTACATTAAACTCTGAATTGGAATATTTTTTCTGTAAAATATTCCTATTCCTCACTAACTGACTCCAAGAACTTGAAGGACCAAAAATAAGATTTAGCGTCCTTGATTAACAACTACACCCCTTGTCCTGATAATTATAACATTTAAGATACATAATTGATTTGCTATATTTGATTGTAAAATGATAGGATTTGATGATAAAAAGATAGAAAGGGTTATAATTTTAACTAGACTGACTTACTATTTAATTTTTAATTGATTAAAGATAATAAAATGATTAATTGATGATAATGTGAATGCTGACGACAGAACACGCGCGATCGTTTTGCTATGACCGTTTGATGCGGACCATGTCTGATGTACCGCTTGTTGTAATTAAAAATGTATGCTGTTAAAGTAATCGCTCGGCAGCTGTAAGTTGTCGACGCAGCAAGATGTACGAATTGCCTCGAACATTGTGGCTTCAACCTCGTACATTGTATGGATCATTAATATGCATGATCTTGTTTTTAATTTAAGATGTCCAGTACTAAAATATGTTACTTTAAGGCTGATTGGTGGAGCAACTTGATATCGTAGATTTAAAGGCAAAGCTGATTGAACGACATTGATTAAAAAAATGCAGAAAAAAAGGACATTTCAAATATTTATGTTAAAAAATATCCATCCAGTAAAAATTACTAAATTTTTCATAAATTACGTTTATTTTTATTTTTTTGATGACGGTACTTTTAAATTTGGTAAATATCGCTAATTCAGTTTTGTGATTCAATTTCGCTATGTGTATTGGCATCTGTCTACGTTGCTATAATTTTCTACTATGTATTCTGTATGGGTCACACTGAAAGTTTTTGTAATTCACCAACTTAGAATGAAAGATTTTCGATTCTGTGGATTTACTTTTTTCCAGTTGTGAGCAAAAGTGTCTTACTGCTAAATGCTAAATTCACAGGTTTTAATAAAATGTAAAACTCTTGGTTAATTATTTTGCTCGATGGTGGGGCTTCGCTGAAGGATTATTATATTTTTATGAAGCCCGTCTGGCTGGCAACCACCCTCTAAGTTAAATCAGCTGGCAAATGATTTGTGGGTGGCTGGTGACTTAGAGCCAGTTCTCCTCTTGTTCGCCCTGTCCTTCCGTCATCATCCATAGTTCTCTGTCACCCATCCTGAAGTGGTATGTTGTTGTATCTGAGGTCAGCTACTGTCACCATTGATTCCAGTTGTATTAGCAATGAACCGCTACCCATGTTTCTCTCTCTTCCCCGCATATGCGTATTTCTTCCTTCTAGGCAGGCAACGCGTTAGTAACACCCAGTTTGGTCCACCCAGTTATTGATGTCTATGGGTGGCGGTGATTATTTACCATCAGGTGAACCGTCTGCTTGTTTTCTTGCTTATCACATAAAAAAGGAAAAATTGACAGACCGCTTGGTTTAGTGGTTAGTGAACCTGACTACTACACCGGAGGTCGTGGGTTCAATTCCCTCCATCCTTTTCTGTGATGAGCAGGAATGTTTGTTCTGTGTGTCTGAGTGTGTAAGAGAAATATCTATTTAAGTATGTATTTA
>DWJZ01009564.1:0-10631 GCA_018249125.1 Asbolis capucinus
AACCTAGGTGCATACCCACTAAACACCACCTGAGAATGGCTTTGGCCGAATGGCTTCTAAGCCTTCATCTGAGGCGATCCCGTTTGGAGAGACGGGGCGCAAGCGGATTAATTTCATATTGGATGTAGGGGCTTTTATTGTTAAATTTAGACTTTCGTTAAGTGAGCTTTTTGGTTCCTAAGACGAAATAAATGCATTTTGTTACTCTTTGCCTGTAATGAATTGATCATTTTGTCAGGCAATCATGACACTTGATAGCAAATATTTCAACTTCTTTTAAAAAATCAAGATGGCGCCTGGTCTATAAATCGGCCATGACCATTAACAACTGTGGCGGCGACCATGCTTCAACTGATCAGTGTGCCAACCATAATGTCAAAGCCAAAATAACTTTGAACAGACAGCGCCTCTGTTGGGTGAAAATATTACTATTCGTTATTTCGACACGTAATGGTGGCTGCTTGTGTTGGGGAATCATTGCTGACAACTTATTTGTAAAACTGTTTCTGAAAACCTTCAAAAACTAATGGAAAAGTGTTTAAATTTATGAAGTTAGCAGGTAACCTACTTTTATGCGGTAGGTTAAGAAAATAGTATTATAATCAATTAGATGAAAATATTCATCAATATGGCGACCTATACTTATTGAATTTTATTTCGTATAGTTTCATCGATATTACAGTGTAATTTGTTGTGTTATGGTGGCAACAGATTTAAAATAAAAGGTGTGTGATAAGAATGTCAACAAACCCAATTTAAACTGATAGAGGGTGTAGATTCATTTAATTAAATATCTTACAATTTTAAACATTACGTAAGGCTAGTATATTTTTTTCGATATGAATCGTTTGGCGTAGAATTATTTTCGGTGTAATATTGATAGACACTATTTATTATTCCAAATATATAAAATAGTTCAATAGCGCTGTCATATAATATAAATTTGCTGAGGTAAACAATCGTAATTTGGTTTAATTTTATTTTTTTATTAACAACATATTTTGCTATAATTGTCAGGCAGTGAGGCAATATTGCAATAAGTTATTATTTAAATATGCTTGTTACCTTAACCCATGGGTTTCTAAGTTTCTTTTAAAGTAAATTTTAGAGTACTTTATTCACATATAAACATTATTTATTTGATATGACCATTTACCAATCATCTTACTCAGATAAATTTAAACACCAGTTAATGGGCTCTATAATGGCCATACCCAAAATTATATATTATTCTTAATACTAATCTAAATAAAACTAATCTCAGAATATTTTTATTTCCTAATCTGTAGTGTTTAAAAGTTATGAGTTTTAGTTACATTTACTTATGAATAACTGAGTAATTGAATACTTTTTAATTATAATTGATTTAACCTAGATGAGTGTTGCTGGGGTCTCTTATAAACTAAAATGGTACTTAAAAGTGTGTATGTTTTATAAACTATATGAAATCACATACAATTCCAATAACTCTTCTTGGCTCTACCCTATATTGGCTATAACTATATACCAGACCTTTTCTACAAAGGTTGTTTATAAAACAAATGAATGTTAAATATGCAATGATATTTAATATCTATTTTTATTATTAAACTAAGATTGCTATTAAACTAAGATCAAACTGACAGAAGAATTGATATTGTTTTATAAACATTGGTATATCATCTGGCTATGTCTTTATTTTCAGGATGTACCAGACTTGTTTTGTATGTGATATTAACAATATTGGGCTTCGAAATGGATTTAATTTATTTTCTGAAGATGTAAGTTTCAGTAATAATCATTGCAACCTATAATTATCCCAATACTGACCTCTCCACTGCTTGACAAATTGATGGATAAGTTTACTTATAATGAAAATAATTATGTATGCATCTACTACACTGTATTATACTATCTAGTATGATTCAAATTTTATTAGGTTGTAAGTGCACACTGGCAGTAGTAGTAGTAGTTAGTATAAGCAGTGAATTTATAAATTAAATTTAATAATAAGCTTTAACTCATAAAATTATGATAATCAGATCAGTAATATGTAAGTTAATGACAAAATTGTCTCATTTTAGACCACTCTACAATCGGGAAAAAAGATGACAGAAGTATTAAGTGAGATACTCGGCAAAACAATTCTTGAAGAGACTGTTCATTCAAAAAGTATATGTAAAAAGTGTCACAAATTTGTATCTGAGTATGATTCAATACAAATTAGGTAGGTATTGAGTTAGTATTCTATTTCTCTTCAACCTAAATATTAAATAGCCATGGTAAGCCACATTACACATATGACAATGAGATGAGTCTTCACGAAATATCTGTTTTGATCTTGCCTTAAGTAACCTTCATTATATTGTGGAGAAAATATGAGACATTGGTAGTGTTGTGATGATATTGATGATGATTTTCAGAATGCAAGTGATCAAGATGGACCTTCTGTCACATTTTAAAACAACCCTCCCGCGCCATAATCTGATTTATGACACATACAATCAGGACCCGGTAATCATCCATGTACCCGCATTGAATACTGCAGAAATAAAAACCGAACCTAAAAAGAAATTAGTGTTGCCAGCATCTAAACTGCAACCGGTACCGGCAGACTTCGTTTTAAGGCCAGGAAAATGGTTGGCGAATGCTAAAAATATTGCTAGTAAGGTAAGATCATTATTTACATTTAATTTTATGTGTATTTCATTGTATGTTATCCATAGTAATCGGGGGAGACAGAGGAAATTTAGGACAATTGACAAATAATGATGAGTTAACAGTATTTGTTTTCCATTCAAATTCTAGCTGCCTTTTGCTTTTGAAACATTTTTTTCTTGATATTTAAATATTGTTAAATGATCCTTGCTAATATTATAAATGCGAAAGTAACCCTGTCTGTGTGTTTGTCTGTCCGTCCGTCCGTGTTGAAGAGGGGGGTATACTACGCGGACGTAGTTCCGAGAAAAAGCTAGTAAACAATATAACAACAGAAAAATTACATAGATTATCTCTTTAGCAACAGTTGCTATAATTATCAGTGTTTACTTTTTATGTGTAAAAGATATATTATTTTTTCAGCCTATTGTCACCCTACCATCATCAACAGCAACTCTCAATTTAAAAGTGACCGTCGGTTCGTCCGTTCTCACACAGAGCATAAAAACAACGACTCCTATTGGAAATAAAATTATATTGACAAATTCAGCTAATATTTCAGAAAATTATATATTAGCTAAAAAGCCAGAAAATGATGCTAACTCACCTGCAGAGATCGATGCGAATACATTGCTACAAACAATTGAACCGCCTATAAGCATTTCATCATTAAATTATTCAACTCCTATTGTATCTTCAGCTAAAACTAACGGCTCTATACTAAGTTTTAATGTTAAGACGTTGCCAAAGGATTTTCTGTCTTCTGCTGTTTTTAATAAGGTCGATGTGAATGAGCTGGTCGAGCTTGATATGAATTTGAAGAAGGAAATTCATGAGAATAGTGATGCGGAGAATAATGACGAACAGCCTATGGAGATAGATGAAGGTATTTTTTTTACTGACCCTTTACAGGGATTCATGGATCACAGTATTTTTTTTGGTTCCGTAAAACAACTGGACCCTTATAGTTTTGCCATGTCCATCCGACCGTCTGTCTGTCCATCCACACTCTGGTTCAGAGACTCTTGCTACTAGAAAACAGAAAGAAATGTCAAGTTCTAAATATTAAGTGGTAATCTCAAGTTGTTGCCAAAAGATTTTCTATCTTCTGAAATTCTCATTGAAAATTTGAAAAATCATATAAGGCATAAATTTGTCGAATCGAAGTAAAGGTGAATGAAATGGAGAACAGGACCTGTGTGGCTTATTACTACCGATTAAACCAAAATTGCTAATATAAATCTGTCTGTATATCTGTATATCAAAACGCGTTTGTAATTTAATTGTTAGTATATCAACGACGGAAGACAAATGGACGTAACTCTTCAAAGTAGCTTATTAGACATTCACCCTTCCACTAAAAACAAAGGCATAACTACATATGAACTATGATGTTGTTTTCAGATTGTTCCTTGGCTGTTGCAGTTAGTAATTGCAAAGAAGAATCATATAACAAGGAATCTGATCAGGTTAGGCTTAGTAATATTGAAGCTAATTGGATAAATACGTATTCTGGTAGTATAGTTTTTGAAAAATCTGTAAAGTTATCTTGGTAATATTATTAAAATTATAATAAATATTATAAATAAATACATATTATTATCACTGAAAAATTCACACACGGCCATATGACCCCAAACTAAGCGTTAGCTTGTACTATGGGGGTCAGGCAACTGATAAACATAAATACATATATATATTTAAATACATACTTATGTATATATTTAGACCCATAAACATTCATGTTCATCACAGAAAAGTTTGACCTGGGTGACAAATCGAACCCACGATCTTCGGTATAGCAGTCACGTTCACTAACAACTTCGTGCAACTTCGATCCGAAATACATATAAACAAACCATAAAAATCTTTTGTAGGGTTTTCATCGACTTACATGAGATTTTTTCCACTAAACTACTCATTATATTTTGAAAACTAGTTCTTAAACTAAGTATTGATCAAAAGACAAGTAGAAACTACAAATGTAGTCATACAAAAAAATTAAAACACACAAGAACATCCACAAATTCATATTCTGACATCCTTCATTTCATAAATAACCTTTCAACCTATTAAGTATTTTATTTTATACTATTATAATTTACTGATTTTTGTTTTAATACACTTTATGCATTTGTCACCAAACTGTCAAAAGAGTTAACAAGTGATAAAACAACAAATTTTTTTTTTCGATAATGATGATGGTTAGAAATAATATACATCCTCAGCCGGTTTCACCCAAGTTTATTCTTTGTAATAATTTTGTACTATTATTTTATGTATTATTGAAAAGATGTGCTGAGGAGTTTCTTTCGTTGTTTCATCTCCTCATTATTATAGCGCCTTTGAAAAAAATGACGTTCATAAGAGTATTGTAAATACCTATATGGAATAAATGATTTGACTTTGACTTTAGCAGGCAATAGTTTTTTATTAAATATTCCAGATCGAATTCGCACCGAGTATAGACCAACCGGCCCGTCAATAAGTAAATGGCATCTGCGCTTTCCTGTTTCCTTGTCGAATTGGTTGCAAGCTCTTTTATTTCGTCATGATATAAATCTCAAGAGATTCTACATATGTATATATAATCTGACCGAATTAGCCTGCTCACTAACCAAGCGTACATTTCAGAACGCATCAGATAAAACCAAAGATTTCTATACATTTCAGAACGCATCGGAAAAAACCAAAGATTTCCTCGACAATCTATTGCCCGGTCTGACGTCCAACGAAGACACTAATGACGGTGATATTGAGAACAAGTATATAGTTGGGAAACTCGAGATACTCAACGACAGAGAAGATGATGAGGATGGACGTATGTATTTTTTTTAAACCTATAGGGCTCGTAAAGACCGGCGTGGAAAGCAGAGCACATCCTTACCGTGGTTGAAATAATCTCGTCTACTTGGTACGCGCCCGTCGTAAGTTTTCTGCACATTAGCCCAGTGTACATTAACCTTGGGCATCTATGCTGGAGACTCGTGCGCTTCCTTTAATTTGTTATACATTTGAACACGATATTTTTTGAGTCAAACGCCGATTCGGATAAGTGCTTCGTTATGGTAAAACAAGGGACAGAAACCCCTTATCGCATCTTAAATAATATATTTGTAATAGAATATTAAAATAAATTATTGTACTTAAGACAGACCTGTCAGCGGTTGAAATTCAACCGTAGGTAATTTGTCATTGACAGTACTTAGTTACCAAACGCCAGTGATTGTTGTAAAATGCATGGTAGTGTGCGTAATGTTTAATAGTAATTTGCATTTCCAATTCATTATTTATTAAGATATTAGCTTTCTACACTTTACCTGTGCCAAATTTCACACACGTCCGTGTAATATTCTTAAAGACCGTTACAAGGTGTTTGCTTTACGCATTAATAAATCGACGATGGACATCATTAGGGGCGTAACTCTTACGATTTACGCCATTATTATTTTTAGTTAGTGACTCACACGAGTTACTGTATAGAGTTACGCGTTTATTGTTCTCTGGCGTCGATGTTATAATAAAAACTATGTACGACTTTGTAGCAACAATCGTGATGGACGGTGAGAATGGTTCCATCATAAGGCTGGTGTCGGGTCAGAAGTTCCTGTATGGAGACAGCGAGATATCGCTGGTGGTGCCCGAAGACTCGCAGGAGTGTGACAACGAAAATGCTGATAGTCAAGGTGACAAATAGTCCTACTATACTATTCTTAGTAATACTATAAAAGCCAAAGTAATTCTATGTGTCTGTTACCTATTCACGTCTAAACTACTGAACCGATTCAGATATTATTAGGTAGAGAGGTAGAATAGAACTTGAAAAAAAACATTGGGTACTTATTATCCTAAAAACGGCTTCAGAGGGTTGGAATTGAGGGGATGAAACTTCTTCATTATCAAAATTTAAGCGTAACTCTTTATATTCTTGCCTGAGATGTGATGTTGGCTGCGGGAAGTGACGTGGGTGCTAAAATATAAATGAAGGTGCTATGAATACTGAGGAGATTGCATTGAGGGGTTTAAAGGGGGTGGATTCGGAGGGGGTGTATATTATAATTGTGATAGTTTATAAAGAATTCATTCAGGATTTAATAATATGTACCATTAACCAATACATATATACTTTAATTCTTGTATACAATATATGGACTACATATTATGCGTGTTGTAGATTCGAACGACGAGTCGCAAATAGAACTCCAAGTGTCGGGAGACGAAGAGATTGCAAACGCTATTATTGCTGCTGCACAAGAACAAGGTATACTTGTCTATCTAATATTCGTTCATAATTACATCCAAAATTAAGCTCTCCATCCTAACATTGAGGTCTACAATATTTCCTATTAGTCTTAAAAATGTATAGGAATGTAATTTGATGCAAAATATGGCGTCTGTTTTAGAAATAGGTAGCCCCGGTTCTTCGGCATAAAAACTACATACACTTTGATTAGTCACTAACCCCTCCTTCAATACGCTTGAAGGACCGCGGTGGAGTATACTCTAGGCCTCCTCAGTACGAGGAGAGACTAGGGTTGCCAACTACTTTAAGTATTTAAAAAAAAGTCATAAAAATATAAGTACGCTTCAAAAAATATAGTGTTTTATGGAGAGAATAAAAAATAGTTGAATTTTTAACTCATTTGATTTTCAAAAATTTTTTTTTTTCTCGCAAATCACGTCAGTCAAACGAAAGGCGCGTTAAAAAAATGTGGAATGTTTTATTATTAGGTTTATTAGTGCAAAATATAAACATTATATGTTGTACTGAAATATAGTATTGTCGCGTACTATATATTTCTTGAACAGTATACAGTGTGGTGTCCCAAAATACAGTACAATACTATATAATATAGTACTGTTGGCAACCCTAGGAGAGACCCATGCTCAATAGTGGGCCATCAATGGGTTAAAGCTAATCTATATAAAAACTCGATTTAGTATAGAATACAATAAACTAGTTTTATCCACAACAACGTTATAGGGGGTCAAAAATGACCTGAACTGCTTCGAGAACGACTTGGTGACCCTGGATAATCTAAAATTACAAATATTAACATGAATTCCAGGTGGCGCTTTCATAAAAGTGGAATCTGGAGAGATGTACAGAGTGAAATCAGTTCAGAGTAAGAAAACAAATGAAGCTGTGAGCAGTTTTTCCAGTCTGCAACCGGCTTTGAACTCGGTACTTATTATTAATAGTATTATTCTGTAAAATAAGTACGTAAAATAATAGATTTCTCCAAAAATTTACCAATTTAAATTTTAGAATTACAATTGCAATTTGCGTGTATTCCATTATTTAAAGGAAATAAGTACAAAAAACGAGAAGTTGACGACGTTTGTTTTATGATGCCGGTCTGCTAGATTCTGCCCCTATACTCGGTGCAACTAATACGTAAATGAGGTTTTTTCCATTAATCAGTATGTTTCTGAAAATTTGTTATTAAACTAAGTGTTGACCAAAGAACACGTATAAACTACAAAAAATATAGTCATACCTTTCTCAAAAAATTACAAGACACAACATCATGCACAAATTCATACTTTGACATTCTTAATTTCTTGAAGTTTGTAACCTTTCGATCTATTGAGGTATTTTATTTTATACTTTAATAATTAATTGATTTGCGTTTTAATACACTTTATGCAAAGCAAATTGCACGATTTAAAAGTAAAAGCTTTTAAAATGTAATAGCACAAAGAGTTAACAACTGATAAAACTAGAAAAAGTTAATTTTCCTGTTTGTCACAACAAGGCAAAGGTTTGTTATAAAATATTCCAGATCGACTTTGCACCGAGTATAGGTCCATCATTTCTAATAGTATTCATAAAAAGAACCCTTAAACGTACTGTTGTAAAATTTAGTGAATTTAGCTAAATTATATAACTAAATATATCGCGGTTTAGTTGTAAAGTTTCCTTCATTTTATTACAGATGGTGAAGCAAGAGGAAAATGGAGAATTCAAATGTTTACTTTGTGAAAATAATGAAAAGAAAAGTAAGTTGAATAATACATTGTTTTGCATCTCTATTGATTACTTATCACTTTCTATACTCTCTGTCTCACTTTTGATGTCACTATATCACTTTATTACTCAGTATCTCCAATGTACCAAAGTAAAAAAAAATATCATCGTAAGAACCAACAGCTCACTTATAGAAAATCCTATCAATTTGATGATGACATTATGCATTATGTATCGCGAATGATCACTTTTTGCCTGTCTGTAACACTGTTGATAATTCTGTATCACTCTTGATAATTCTGTATAATATCGACGACGGAAAATAGCAAGGGCGTAACTCTTTATAGTAAATGACGGAAGTCACGTCCTTATTGACTTACGGCTCATATCCTAAATAGTTAGGTATAAAGGCGTAATTCTTAGAATTAACCCTAAGAAGTTACGCCCCTAGTGTTTTCCGCCGTCGTTGACTGCTTTGAATGAGTTTTGATCGCTGCGTCACTTGCTTTGTATTAGTTTTAAACGCTCTGTATCGTGTACAGAAATGTCTTTCACGGGCAACGCGGAGGCCACAATGCAGCATCTGAAGAGTGAGCACGGCGCCCGCATCTATATCTGCGGCGAGTGCGGGCTCGTGTTGAGGAAGAGAGGAGAATATGTGACGCATGTGGGTTAGTTATTACTCTATAGTGGTGATAACCTCACTAATATTATACATTTGTGCCAATCTATACTAATAATAAAACTGTAATGTCGTCAATTAAATTCTGCACATTAGGTATTTTTTGAAAATGTTGGTGCAGGGAGACTTTGTTATCGATATAGAGACCGAATATAATTGTTATGGGATATGTTTTATCCCAGGAAATGGCGTAGTTTCTGCAGGATAACAGGTTAAAATTAGTATGGCAACTCTGAAACCAATGGACCAAATTAGATTAAATTTAACATGTGTGTAGCTAATGTACGGGGACAACGGTTATAGGATACTTTTCATCCCAGAAAACTGCTTTGTTCCCGCGAGGTCAAAATTAGTGTGGCAACTCTAACCACTCGACATCTCTTCTTCCGAAGCGAGGCCAAATTCTTGTAAAAAATAAATTCAGAGAAAAAAATTGCGAAGGTACTTACTAATGACGCGGCCAAAGGAATTAGCAATCTATAATAATATCGAATAATACAGGCTTGAATCTGGATTTTCTCAAGACCGGCCCGAAACTGAAATATTACACAGTGCATCATCATCATCACAGTGCATCATTATTTCAGCTATCTGACAAACATTAGGTCAAGTTTGAACTCGCCGCCCGCGGCGTAGTCGTGTTCTAGGACCTTGCGGAAAAATAAATCACAAGAAGGTATACCGTTTTTTTATTAAATTTTCAGAGACGCACGCTACAAAATCCAACAATGCGTTGCAAATCGACAAGTCAAAAATCCACGAATGTCACGTATGCCACAAGAAGTACAGGTAAATATAATATAATCACTTATAAATTATTTGAAAAGGATGAATTAATATAACGAATTTTATATTTTAATAATCGTATTATAGACTATAATCTTTGTCTGTGCCAAATTTAATTCAAATTCGTTAGATACTTTTTGCGTGAAGTAGTAACAGATATCCATCCATCCATCGAGCCATCCTCACAGGCGGTCACTTTTATAACATTAGTAGAATTACGGGCCTAACTAATAACTAATTGTTACATATTACAGCTCTCGAACTCTACTGTCTAAGCACATGAGCCATCACAACGGGGTCAATCCGTACAGCTGCGATATTTGTCACAAGACATTCGCCTCCAAGTATACACATCAGTCGCATCTCAAAATACATATGGTGAGTTCACTTGTTTTGTACAAGCCTAACTTAGGACAATAAATAAAGTATAATAATATTAAATAAAGTTAATATCGTTAGAGACCTAGGAGTATTAATAGATTCGAAATTAAGCTTTTCTGATCATATAGATGCAATAGTTAATCAAGCCTACAAAAGTCTTGGCTTTATAATCAG
>DWJZ01009565.1:0-10630 GCA_018249125.1 Asbolis capucinus
AAAAACAATAATGTTTTATTTTTTTGACAGGCCGGTTGGTCTAATGGTTAGTGAACCTGACTGTTGCACCGAAGGTCGTGGGTTCGATACCCACCCAAATTAAAATTTTCTGTGATGAGCAGGAATGTTTGTTCTGTGTCTCTGGGTGTAAAAAATATCTGTATAGTACGAGAAATTTAATTCGAAGATTATTTTTTAACATCTTTCAAAACAGTACAAGAGATTTCCCATTCGTTACGACTTAACTTTTACACTTTTTGATGACTGTTTTTATTGAATATTATAGTGTTAATGCTTATTTCATTGACTTCAACTATGTTGATGATGTTTTCATTTTATTCCTTGTCTATGTCATTTTAGGTAGTTTTTTTTTAATAAAAAATTTTTTTTTCTATAAAATAATATTTACCTAATATATCCTCTATCTTATCTGATGTCATTTATAGGATTACCAGTAGATGAGACAGATATAAACTTTGATGGTCGGGTACCAAGGAATGTTTGAGAGAAATCATTCAATGATTTTCTGGCTTTGTTTTTATGGTAATGAAAAAACCTGTCCGACGGGCAGTGCTCAAACTTCCGTTGCTAGTGTTTAAACTTTACGGAATATGTATACGTAGGTAATCAACACCGATTAACCTCTTGTTAAGCATCTAGCGATGAAAGATACTGCTAGATAAGATTGATATCAATATGTGCAATAAGTAATCAACATTTGTGAAACAATGATTTACCATCAGAAACATCATACTAATTTGGCTGAACAATATGTGTAAAAGAATTAAATTAATTATTGAATTAACGGAATAAGGTATAGTTAAAACAAAATTAATCAGATTAGAAGAGGAACAAAATAATGATACACATAATATTGATTTACATTAACTTAATCATATTGGTATGAATATTGCGTGCTACATAGCCCATCCTCTCTTGGTCGCAGTTAGACCTTAGGCAGCTTTGTTAGGTCATAATTTTTAAACAGCCGCTACTTAATAGAAAGATCATCAACACTTTACCTATTACCATTCTGGGTGCGCTGATTATGAGTGTAAATTGGTGTTAATAAACAAACTACCGATGTAACAGAATATCTTGAACCATGAGATGGTCGTTAGACTGCGAGACAATATAATTATTTATCAATCTTCAATACTTGGAATCTTTGCTTTGTTTTAGACTTATTTCCTGACTCCGCGTGTATCTGTGTTTAATATCTATTAGTGAAGAACCCTTTACATTAAAATCCTTCTCTGTTACCCAAGTCTTTTAATAATTTTGTAACAATATGAAAGTACGTTAATACTAGATGTTATTCTTGGATTTGATCGAACGAAGTGATAAAATTTTGAGCTACCCAGAGGCCGCAAAATATGAAAGAGATCTGATCTATATTTTTTTAAACAAAGAAGCGTGCACAATAAATTTAACCCACCATAAACATGCAATCATTTTCACTAAGTAATATATTCTAATCCAGTTTTCGCTTAAACTGCAATAAAAAAATGGTTTGAATATTATAGATAGTTTTTGAATAACAAAAAGTTCCATCGCTAATAAAGTAATTTTATCTTTAAATTTCAGACTCTTGCGTGTCGCAAAATCAAGGCGTGTCAAAACATTCACACGATTTTGCACTACCAAGAAACTTAATCCTTTACCAAAATATTTTGACAAACTGCCTTCCACAACGATTACAAATTAATTTCACGTTATTTTACAGGTGATGGAAGCTGACATTCAAATAAAAATAGCGCGAACAACGCAGGTGGCAACGATTAGCGAAGCAGAAACACGTACAAGACAGGCGACACGTTCGTGATCAATATCGTTTCGATCACGTTATTCGAACAGTTTCGTGCGCGACTCGTCAACATTTAACACTTTAGTCCATTTGTATCCATCGATAATGTAATAATTAATTCTGGGAATCAGTACGACAAGGAAAAGGAAACTATTCTCGACATAGAACGCTTATTTCGGCAAATTACTTCACAAGGATATAGTAGTGTGTGTCTCATGACGTAAAGATTCCTTTATCATCTTATAAATATGCGTAAGGTTCTTACCATTCTTAAGGTGAACCAGACTTTCGCACACATTGTGTATTCTGCGGATCATCGAACCTAGGTACCAACACTGTTCTACTTTCTTGGAATTGTCTGCGTTTTACAACACTGTGTACAAGAACAAGGGAATTGCCAATAAAACACTGGCCCTGAAGGAGAGAGAGAGAGAGAGCTTTTCCTTACAATGCTTATGCATCATGAATAACATGTGTGTAGTAGTCGTTTATAGTAACGTACTACTTTTATCAAGCTTTGAATATTACTTTACTTACAGTGAAAATGAGATCAAAAGACAAAAACGATATGCCAATGAGAATCATAAATTAGAAATCAAAGACGAAGGTAGAGATAAGAAACACGACAAAGAAAACCTAACTTTTGTACAGAAACGAAGACAGACTCACACGTACACACCAGCCGACGAATTCGTGACCGAAATCAATTGGGACGCGGCGGTCGCAAACAGTTCGCCGCAACCGCAAGTCCCATCGCCAACGACGCTCCGAACGTGATTGTGACGAGATGTGGTCTGATCAGTTAGGTTGTTTTGTTAGTTTTGTAAATCAGTAAATAGTTTGAAAATCCCACAGTAGCTTTAGCTTGGTTTCTAGTAGATTGTTTGGATTTAAAATGTTTGTTATAGATTTTGATCAGCATCAATGCTGTTCTTATTAGACTTAATGACTATACTCGTAATCTTGTGCTGATCGTATAGTCTTATATCATATTCAAACCTGTACGAAAAAGAGTTGTTTTATTTTTGTATTTTTTTCTCGCCTTATTTCATGAAAAAATTTCCTTGCTTGCTCCACATTCCACTTAATAATGAGACATGAATATTTTTTCTTAGTATGATCACTTTTCATACTTTACCAACCTAGTGTAATTATTGTATCATCAAGGTAATAAACGTACTAATGATGTTAAGGAATCTATCTTTATCGTTCATATGTCCTTTGTGGTCGTTTCAGATTTCACTTTTGCCTTGACACATCGATATTATACCTAAAGAGTCAACAAAAGGTAAATGTTTTGAATATTTCTAAGATTAAAGGAAATTTTGTTTCTCCTTGACGGGAATAGTTGACAAATGAGAAGAATAGCTACATGATGCTAATAGACAACGTCCATGAGAGACATCAAAATATCATCAAGACCGAACGAGGTTCTGAAGCCCCCAGGCGGAACACGACGAGCCGTTTGGTGACTGACTCAGGCAAGAGAGTTCTTACTAGACAGACAGGTTTCTTGACAAGATACTTCAGTCACTTCCTACGACACTCTGACCCACTAGCAAAGGATAAAGTTTGATATTCTAGACTGCCTTTAGTTTCGATAATTAATGTATCCTTACAATACTGATTTGGAGTAACTTATAAATTATAAATGACATTCGCTCTAAATTTTAATGATATTGTAAATTTCTTAAATAAAAAATGTAGCAGTAATCTTGTTTTATAGGTATAAATAACTTATATCCTGAACCTACTAAAGCAACAAAGATGTTTCCTGCTTCATTGGTTTAATAAATATCCGGTGGAGGCGCGTGCCCCGTACTGCGGTTTGAATTCTTTTTTTAAATGGTCTTTGTTGCGTGGTCGGATATCGAGACCAACCGCATTGGAAAGCTTTAAAAAAAGCAAGAAAAGATTGAGTTGACTGGGTTTAGAGTTGTTTTTATGCGAAGATAGGAGCTTGAACAGTCATTGATCAGGTGTTACTGTGCCTTGTTCCGTTATAAATTCTATGTTGTCGTGTCACTCATTCAAACCAAAAAAGAGAAAAATACATTTCTAATATTATTGCATAGAATAAGAGTCTTTCAACACATCATATTGGATACGCTCGGAGTCCTTCTATAGGTGCAGGTACCCACTTTATAATCGTTGAAGCATAAATGATGCCCAACAGACTATTATTAGGCATGTTTTACTTTTAATTAGTATGATTTGATATTTCCGCCCCAGAACAAGCTAGTCTCAGTGAGGAAATTATGATCATTAGAAGTTTTTGTTGGGGTCCCAGAGAATACATTTCATTAATTGTGTTCCGATAAAAATACTTAATTTTCCATTTAATGAAGGTCGGCTTTGACTACATAAATACTTGTTAATGGCACAAAAGGTAGCATTGTCTTGACGTAATAATGACTTGATGTTTACTTTTAATTAATTTTGTTTGTTATGATTATGACTTAGGAGAACTTGGGAAGGCAAAAAAAAATTATAGTTTTAATTGTACTTTTTTGTTTAAACTTACTCTAACTGCAATAGAAAGTAAAAATTTACCTGAAATGAGGATTTAATAATCCATAACGCAGCTAACTTTATATTTTGGTTCAGTATCTCAAAATAACCAGGCTTAGAATTTTATTTTATTTTTATTCTTTTTTTATTGTTTTGAGTTCTTGTAAAAAATATATTAGTCTGTACAAAATTGGTTTTCAATTGAGAAAAAATTAACGTGATTCCCGTTTTTATCGTGCAAGGAATTAAATAACTATATACCTTTTAATGTTTACCTGTATAAAGTAAACACAATTATAATTACTCAAAAACATCTCCATATTGTGTTGCATAGAAATATACAAGAAACTCTTTCACCGAACATTTCAATTCTCGAGAGTACCTGATTCTTTATTACATATATATCCTCACCTAACACGATTGAGATTCAAATGACGCGTAATCGTACCTATAATGCCCCTAAAACCGTTTCACACAATAACATGAGCTCGTATTGTCACACTGTTCAGTGACATCATTCACCTCGTACGCATGAATGGTGCGAAAGTTGGGCGAGCCGATCACGATACCCATACATTATTGCCATCGTAATATGTACGGAATATTATCACCATAAAGGTACATAATTATATTTGTATGACAATCACGTTCATATTCACCTGGTGTGAAACAGTTATTGTCGAAAGAAAGTAAAGAAAGAATTTCTTAAATCATTTCCGAATTAATTTTCCGATCTGAAGTCTTAAATACTTGTAACTACTTACGTAAGTACTGACTGTCATAAGTTCCATTTTTAAGAAAATTCTCCTAGAACTATAATGAATACAGTCAATCTGAACTTGCCCTTATCTTCTTTCCTGCAGTACAAAATTAGACTACAATGAATCCAAGTGAAATTAAAAAATGATCGACATTATAAGCAGGCTACACATGCTTAAACGCTTCGTTATTCAAATACGTCCACTTTGTGGTTAGATTGCGAATTTATTACGTGCCCTAAAACAATAGAAGACTTACTTATGTTAAGGTGAATCATTATGATACATGCTAGGCGGTACGTTAAATGCTCAAGGGCATACATTCATCAGGAATTTCCGCTTTCTTGAAACTTGCCTCATAAAGCTAGGTGTATGAATGTGATACTATCGTCATGTTTTAAGGTTGATTTTTGATAAAAGTATAAAGTTATGCCAAAGATTTGTAGCATTATGTTACTCTTTATGATTCGACTTATTGAGACAGTTTTATTAGCTGAATTAATCAGCATTTTCAAGAACTCAATGACAATCTGATAACATCTTAAAAGCCGCGGTGGTAATCCTTTCTTCAGACACGCGACTCACGAAGAACAGGCGCAGGTGAATCACAACAGGTGATTTGCAAAACTGCATAAGCTCTGCATACAAAGTAGGAAGACCGAAGTTGATTCATAAGTGTTCGGGCAGGTTGTGTATAGCAGACTATGAGTCTCTTAATATGAATTCTGGGTTAAGCATGTAGATATTTTGAATTTCTTGAGTATAATTAATAGGCTAGATACTAGATAAGGCTCTTTACCAATGCCACCAGTAACAAATTGGACTTTTAGATGCCGCACTTAAACAAATTTTACCGAAGTAATGTCCGGCTCCTTGCTCGAATCACATTGGTTTTAACTAAACTAACTAAATCTATATTACGAGAATAAGGACCAAAACCACTAAAAGGGTGCGGACAAGAGTCAATATTTGCGAACATAAGACGTTATTTAGATGCAAGACACGATCTTTTGCCCTCAAGTCGGCCGTTCTACCGTCTTATGCAAATCTAGCCATATCACCGCCTATTCGCTAAGAGGTTTATTTGACAAGATCCTTTGAAGCTCCTCAAAGTGGGTGTATTAAATTTTTCATAACTGTCCTCTTCACATAAAGCGCATCTATTGTCCCGCCTGGATTATCCAAGAACCGTAAATTCTGAAACGAATACTTTCTAGTTGCTTGCAAAGTATGATGACCTACTGGATAATATATGAGATTTGCGTGTCTTTGTGTAGGCGTGAACAAAAATATCACTGTAGAATTTTATGCTGAGAAGATTACCATGTAAGTTTATTTCAAAATATAAATTTAACAGTTGTATACTAGGAAGCATGCATTCTTCTTTAGTTACATAAATATGTTGTTATATAGTGACAACAAATTGTTCAATAAATTTGCGACGTGATAAATCAACAAATTTTGTTTTAATTCTAACTGAATCTAATTATGAAATGTGATGACATTGGCAGCAAGGTCGTCTTTCTGAACATTTAACATCGATATAAAATTCCACCCATCTTATAAGATCCTACCTGTAATCTAAGTATATCAAATAAAGTTATCTGTGTTTACCCTTCTAGCTGCAGATGCTTTCAATTCAAAGACTTTACACGACAATACCAGTTCTAGATTAGTATTTGCGGAGTCTTTTGTGCCACAAACCGATCCGACCAGCAATGCCCTAGTTCCGAGCCTTGTTTCTTTTAACAAACACAGAACAATTAAAATTGTTGCCCCGACAGTATGAAGAGCAAAACGTTTTCTGAAAATTTCTACAATTATTCTAGAGAACGTAACCTACTTATGCAACTGTTCTGCGATTGTGCACTGTTTAAAATATTTAAATGGACAAGAAATAGCATTCATATGTATGTATGTATCTTATCATGAACTCATCCTCATGTTAGGCTAAATGTAAAATGATTATTGATGATTTGACATAATGCATTTTAACAAATTACGCTATTGATATTAAACATTCTTAGTAAATGCCCTACTAATAGGCTGACTTCTGTGTCTCTTAAGACACCCTGGTCTGCCAGCGAGTGATTGGTGTAAATCGACACTGTGCCGACACTGTGTCCACGTGCATCAATCCTACTAATATTGTAAATGCTAAAGATTTCTTATGGACATTTCAAGATAAAACGAATATTTGATTTCTTGGAAAGAAATCAAAAATCATGATTAAAAATAGTTGTCAACTTATTATAAAGGTAATTCAACTGAGAGTAAATGGACTTGGAATTCAATTGAATAGTGTTCTCTGAACGGCATCGCCTAAACTCTGATTAAATTTTAAAGTTTAATATGAAAACACTATAGTGTTAAAAATAAAAGCCAGTGTAGGGGAGATGAAAGAGATGGGAATTCGTATTTTTGAAGCAACTGTAGATGGACAAGACTAAAAGACCCTAGATTAACAAAATGTGGCATGTCGCAAGAAGGAATAGCATCCTAGTCTATTATAATATATGTACGTTAAATGTATTTTCTACCTTTATGAACCGTTTTGCTCAAACATTTGTGTCTGAAACTAAAGGTACTGTTACAGACAACAGTAGTGATCTATGAAGAATGTATAGATGCTGTTTGCTGTACTTCTTATCAAGACTTACAAATCGACGAAGCTCGAGACGTTTCACTAAACAAATATTGTTTGAGTTTCCAAGTGCTCCGAATATTCCCGTTACAGTGGAACTAACTTTTAAATATTTGGAAGCACTTGATCTCGTTATGATGCAAGAGTCGAACCGAGTAAGGTATTTGGAACGAACACGATTTCATTAGTTCTGATTTAATGTAATTTTTTATTTATTTTTGTTACTATTTAAGTTACTATTCACAAAATAAAATGTAGTTTTAGATCACTTATCGCTCTTGACGGCGAGATACGGTAAAAAGTTCTTCATTCTGCAAAAAGGTACGAATAATTGGGTTCAGGTAAACATCAACTTTATCACCAGTATATGGAGTATAACTGCTGTGCTCGGGCTTACCTACACAATACGAGAAGTATAAGCCATGGTTCACGATGCTGGCAAATTTGAAAGGTGCTCGCAGAAATGAGAGAGAATGATTTGTGATTAAAATTTTACACACTCATATTTCCACACTAAAAAGCACATCCTGTGTCAAAAACGGCATGACTTACTTTTGGTGGTACTATTGAAACCAACTAGACTACAGTTTCAAGATTAGCTAGTGCTAACCTGCTACAAGAGCTCTTAACCTCATATACTATCTACATTATTCATCAGTTGATACCATGTAGTTATAACTTTAACCTCTTGATGAAAATAATTTTAAGCGAAGTTTGATTCAAAACCCGACGTCTTATTTGCAAAATACAAAGTTTGAATAACTCCAACATTGCTTAAATAAATATATTTAAAACTTTTCATTTCTTGACCGCCCCTGTAGGATAGATTTCTTCCAGAAAATTAAAAGAGTTAGTATCAACAAGAGAGTTGATTTTATGAATACAGCGTCTTGTTTTTAATCATTTTTGGGCTTAATATTGCTATTATGTATTTAGCTGCTGTCCGAAATTATTTTCTTAGTTTATTACACGGCTTTCTATACTCACTAAAAACAATAATCTCGCGAATGAGAGCATGTGTGTGTTATATTTTAAAAGTTGATTATAGCGAAAATATAAGTTAAATATATTGTAATGTCTTTCCTAATTACTGTTCTAAAATTTCTAAGTAATTTTTTTTTGACTATACGTACACTTTTCAAATTTTCATAAACAATGGAAACCGATACATTTTCAAAAGTGCTTAATGAAAACCAAGATCATCATCTAACTTTCAAAATAGGGAATGAAAATTGTGAGATAACCAATTCCTGTCATAGGAAATGTTGACGGAAGCGAGGGCCGCATACATTACTGTGGTTGGAGATAACGCTGAAAAATGGATCACCGAACCCTGATTGATTGGAACTCGGCTTACCAACCCGATGTGTTCGAGTTAGGGTTTGTGTTTAACTCTACTGAAACCCCTTGCTGTCAGCTGACACCAACTTTTTGACGGGAAATTAAGTTGGTTTGTCTTCGGAGTTGAAAGTTACGTCGAAATTTCGTTAGTTTAAAGGGTGGGTTTTGTTTCACAATTTTTATTCAGTTAATCCTATGTATTTTACTTGTTTTTTAGAAATTTGATAATATGAATAATAATAACAGAACAATAATAATATAATTATCCGTTTACAGCAGATACTACACTGCTATTCACTATGATTAGCATAATTTGAAAACCAATACTGTCTTTGAGTGGCCGTACAGGGTCAACTTTGAAACCTACTCATCCAATGGTCATTTAAAAGAAATTTGACGGGCTATGTCTACTCCGTTGAGCTCACTTAACATATAGTATTTGTAACAAAAATAACAAAAACTGTATATTTTTTATCATATAAGATAATTTAATGCTCAACAACAAATGTAACAATATCGTAACGCGATACTCATGAATATGAAATACTGACAGAGGCAATTTATAAAATGCTCACGAGAAAAACATTTTATTTCGACATTATAACTCAAACAACGCAATTGTTTATCAGAAACTTGGGTGTTGAATAACCAATAATAAACCTCATTCTATTGTGATAGAATACACTAGGGCGCACGCAGTGTAATAGCCAAGTTTTGGGTAATATTAGGCTGGCTATCGTGGGGGCAATAATACATCATTACATTATTAACTTATCTTCTCACCCTTGACAACAACAATGGCTGTTGAAATATTTGATATCATTATCCGTGGATGAAAGCCTCTAAGGCAGTGATATTCAAATACTTATGACTTAAGGTTAAGTATAACGTTATAAACCTAGTATGGTTTATTTAAAAATGTGATTTTGTTATTATTCAGATATTTAACAAATTATATATTTTTTGACAACAGATTGAATCGTGAGCAGTTTGTAAAATCGTAAATCATTTTTTTATTCTACTAAAAATTCTAAATCTATTTTACGGAGCTCCTTGCGTCCTAATATTAGCGTAGAAAGCGAAAATGTTCCAGAGGCGAATTGAAAACAGTTGAACATCGCTGCCCTTCAGATTTTACTGTGCCTTGTCATGCAATGCTTTAATTCAATTCATCGGGACAACAGGTGGGGTGGTAGGTCAGAGTTTTAAAAAGGAAATTATGTGATAGAGCGCCGTTTGCTTCGTAAAAGCGTGACTGGGATTTTATCTTTATGGCCCGCTGAGATTTCGGATAGCAATTTTTTGTAGATCCGTTACGGAGGTTTTATGAGAGAATGTCTAATGGCATGGGTGTAGGTTTAGTGCCTAATTAATAACTGTACTTGTTGTGATAAAATATTATTATCTTGTTACCGGGCAACCAGATGTCGTAACATTAATAAAAAGAATTAGATATGCCATATTAACATAAACAATGCCTCGAAATAGATGTTAATCAAAATGCTTATCACTGGTCTTTTGTAGGTTCCAGTAAGTTTGTCATTATTATTTGGTTAAAAGCAAGCTACG
>DWJZ01009566.1:0-10630 GCA_018249125.1 Asbolis capucinus
ACTATAATTAAAAGTAACTCCGTTTGTTTGTCTGTCTGTTGCCTTTTCACGTCTAAGCCCTCCGTATATAGTAAAAAAAGGTTCAGGTAAGTCCTTGTCACTAGCCAGTAGCCCCTACCGACCAGCCAGCAGCCACCAGCCTGCCCGCGGCTATCGGCAAGTCAGTAGCGCGGTATAATGAGGCATGGAAACGGTAATTTCACGGCTCTTGCCTCTACAAGCGATAATGACATTAAGAACAGAGCGAGCGGCGCACCGTGCTCGCATCCTTATGGCTGGGCAAGTATATCGTTTCACTTTCTGTTTTAGGGTTCCTTAGTAGGTTCGGAACCCTTTTTTATTTTATCCATATACAATAACAATCAATGCCACTGTTCGTTGTAATTTTATAACTCAGGAACGGGCTCACCTATACAAACCAAATGTTTAGGCTTTGTTCGGACTATTTAATAGATTGTTTATGTGAAGTTTACACAAAATCGGTAGAGTGGTTTTTCACTTATCAATTTTTTTGTCTTTGTAAATGGGGATTTTACTGTCAAATTGAACCATTTTTTAGTCCACGCGGACGAAGCTGCAGGCGGAAGTTAGTTTGTTATATACGAGTATGTCTTCAAAGCGATTGTGAACAGGCTGTTGCTAAATTAGCGCGCTATATCACCTGGATCACATCACTGCTCACCGTCAGCCAGGATTATTGGCAAACACTCATTTATTAAATATAAAAAATATATAACCCTGTCCTACCGTGTCCCTGACTCGCCTTGCGTGGAGACCTTCAGTGTGCTATAGAGCTGTAGTTTGGCACGGGCATAAATATTTATGATGAATCATTTTTAAATGTTAATGAAAATAGAATAGAATATTTGAAAATATTCCTACTGTCAAGAGGGGGAAAGTAATAAGTGTATAGTAACAAGCTGTCCTGCTTAATATTTTTTTTTTGCCTAGTAATCTTTTATATTCTACAAAGGCGTTCTACATGTTTCTAAAGATATCAACCAACTCCATTCATCCCCAGCGTGTGACAAATAGCCGCTAAAGGCCACCCGCCCAATTATACTTGTCTAAATAATATAATTCGGGTCGCTCGCTACTTATCAGCTCAGCTCAGCTCAGCTCAGCTCAGCTCAGCTCTGCTCGGCTTAGTGTCGACGACGCACGACGAACAACGAATGTCGTCCAACGCACGAAGCACGCTTTTCTTTCTGTCTCATTCTCATTAGGGTTAGACTGTACAATATAAATTTGAAATAGACCGTGTTTATACAATGCTTGCTTGGTTACTGAAAAATCAGGCTTCTAATTTTATCCACTACACAGTTACAGGGAGTCGAAATTGGTCTGAACTTCAGGAAATATGTGGTACGGCCGTACGCTTTTTTGCTCGATTGGGTACTGCCGTGCGGCCGGCGGGAACGAAGTCTAAGATTTTGAAAGTCTAACTTAAAACAATATCGTTTTTATTTGTTTTCAAAGAAACTTAACTTTATTTATATTGAGGAGGTGCAAAACTGCTGTGAGCTACTAGTACTGGTTTGTTTATGGATGGATAGCCGTCTTCACCCAACGTTCACACTCCATAAAACCCGTTTGTATTGCACGTCTCCCCAATAACTACAGATTATTGATTATTAAATTAGCATTACACTATCGATAGTGTTTTCGCTAACACTATTCTTGCTTTGCTATTACTGGCCTACTATTGGGCACGGGTCTTATCGTAGCTGGGGAGGCTCGGAGCAGTGATTCTCAAAGTGGTCCAGACGGATCTTTAGGGTAGAGTCGACGGGAGTCTCGATAGGGGTCTAATAATAATAGAGGGCTTTAAGAATGTAATTAACAAATTTATTTCTATATTTTTTTTACATTTTTAATGGACAAGTGTTGTTGAAATATTTGCCACTTATCGACCGCCCACCGTTAACTTCGTCAAATCCGTTCAACACAAACCGCTCCAACACCGGTGTTTCAATTGTTTGGTTGGCTGGCTGGTTTCAACCCATCGATGGGCCACTACTGAGCACGGGCCTCTCCTCATTCTGGAGGCCTGGAGAATACTCCACGTTGCTCCAATGCGGATTGCTGGAGAATTGGTGAATTATTAGCTTACAAAATGATAATAATTGTGTCTGAGGAAAATGTTAATAGCAAAACTACAATTTTATTCTGTTTGACTTTTTAAAGTTATAATGACGACTCCCAGTGTTTAACTGAAAACGTTCCTCTATGTTGGCTTTGTGCAGAGAAAGCGCCAGTTAAATGTCTTTGTTAACCGACATTCATTAACTGCAACAAAGTTGAACTATTGAAAAAGCGTCTTAATAATGAGTTTTCTTTGTAACAACTACTATTCGAACAGTTGGTACGTATTTTGTTTTATATATTGAGAGATGGCGTAATGCTTTTTGATTTCAAAATTCATTCAACTTCCTTCTTGTTCATCAGTTATTGTAATTTTCACTATCAATGAATAATTAGTTCGCTGACATTATTGTTTACTATGTAGTTTGCGAAGACAACGGGCCATAATGTGGCCCACGAACAGATTTTAAATGACCCGCCCAAATATATGCTTAGAACTTTTTTATTGCGCAAGTCCTGAGAGTGATGAACTAGAATGTACTAGTGGCCCGCAGGAAATACACCATCCCTCAGGTTGGTCTGATTGTTGAAAAAGTTACGCATTCTTTATCATTAGAATCATACATTATCCTTGATGAACATATGCTATAAAATATTTTCAAAAACACAAAACTTCGATTATGTAGCCCAATGTGTGAAAAAAATACGAAAAAAATCCCATATCGTATATGGTGTAGAAATTATTGACAATAGTACTAGACATCACTTTGCTCTTATAGAGGACATCAATATCTACTGATAAGTCCTGATATCATAATCATGATTACTATACTTTTGACACATAACTACTTATATTTCGGGTAATTAGCTCTTCCGAAGCGAAGCGAGGGCAGATTCTAGTCTGGAATAACAATAACATACACGGGAAAAGCCGCGGGCGTAAACGAGTTAAGCATATTCTTCATAACTTACAATGAAGTTATAGTCTTGGGTTATTAGTGGACCAGTTTCCGAGCCGCTTGCATATGGGTTAACTTGTATACCTACCGGCGTAAACTAGAAAGCGGCGATAAGCCCACTCGCACTTCCCGCCGTGCCCACTTACAACACGCGACTCGATTTGTCGTTCCGATCATAGCGCGTAGATCGATCGATTCATTGTGTCGTCGAGCCAAAACGATTCCTCTTCTCACCGTCGAATAGCAGGAAATGAATGTTACGAGATTTTTTTATGTGTTTTGCGGCATCTGGTAATTATATTACACGTTTATTTTTCATAAGAATATTTTATCAATGTGTTAGTACATATCTAAATTAAAGTTTTGTTGTTTCGTATACAAAAAAAATTACTCGCAGTGATTACTATCGTAACCGTCAACGTTAAATACATATTTATTGTCGGCAGGAACTATAAGATAGGCAGATAGATGGCATTAGAGATGAATAGAGCGAAAGAGATAGATTTATGGATAGATACATAAACATGTTTACTCAATATTGCTTCTTTGTGTTAAGCACTTAATCACATATACACAACAAATTACAAAGTAGCAGGCCGCCTTAGCACTCACTACATAGCGATTTCTACCAGGCTATCCATCAGAAGAATAAAAATCTGGATATATATTATATATATGCATCTGTTTTACGGATGTTCTGTGTTTAATTACGTAAATTTCCGCAACTAGAAACATCGCACCGTCGCGGCGTCGCATCGTGTTCGTGCCGCGTGCGACGCCCTACACAGAGCACTCACCTTTTACCCACTGACCTACCTATCGCCAGATGTCGCCTTACTCTCACACTTCCGATGTAACACGGAAATCGGTTGTCCTCAAATGATTTAGTGCGTATCGGCCAAAATAAAACAGGTTTTAGGGACCGCCTACGACGCCAGCGACCGCCCGTCGTCTGCTATATTAACTTAGTATCACTCAACATTACAAATCTTCTAGTCGAATATTAGGTTTAATTTATTAAGCAGCTTCTGAAAGCCCTTTTGTCCTCAAAATAACCTGAGTAATCAGCTTTTACCCCAATAATTGTAGTGTTGGCCTCATAATTCTAGCGTTGTCGTTTTAAAACTGGTGTCCGTCATTTCGGGTTTTTAAATTGATATGACTTAGCCATTGATTAAATTAAAAATAAGTAAAGTCGAAGCTGTGACAGCCCGGCGGCTTGTTTCGAGTGGAAGTGATCGAAAAAGTTAGGCAGCAGCCGGCGCGGTCGGTAGGAGGATGGGTGACCGCCAGTGAGAAAATATTCATCAGTGTTTCCGTGCTTCAGAGGGCACGTAAAGCGGTCGGGTCCCGGTTAGCAGTCAGTATTGGTAACATAGCAATAAACATGATTAAATACGTATAATGCTACATTTTGTTCACCGCAAGTACACGACGTCATTTTTAAGATAAGTTTCAGTTTATCTCCTTGTAGTCGAGTTTATACAAAATCCAAATTTTGTAAGAAAATGAATTCGTTCTTTTGATATTGTTTGCGTATTCAAAATACAAACTTTGTTCAAGTGTTAAAAGCAAGGAGAACGTGAGAGGTTATCTTTAAAACTTACGTAAAGAAAAAGTTAACAAACGGTGACTCCTTTTTTAAAGGCTTTTTAACTTGTTTGTTTGTAAGTTTTGTAAGTGCGCGTATCTACGTTAGTTTGGGTCAAATGTTGCAAGCTCAAATAGGATCAGTTCCTCTTACCATATAGAGTTCCAAGTTTATTGCTTCCAGTTCCGATTGTATGTACATATATTGTATTAAGCATGACTCGATTCTTTGAAACTTCTATAGTAGCTTGGAACAATGGAACTCCTCAATAGTGAGCAGCATAGACATATTTTTGGCATGTAAAAATGTGACTTTCTAGTTTGTAAAAGAATAGTTTATATCTTCCTGTTGATGCTTTATTAATGTCTTAATGTCTCATGCCATCCTGCATGCTGCACGTGTCAGTGACGTCAGCATTATTAGTATGCTTTTGACCTCTTTCGTTATAAGGGGAGACTCTTGGAGTTCAAGATGTTTGCTATTACTTTAATCAGTACGGAATAACGATTACAATTGATGAAGAGCGAATCTGAGGAGATCCCTATTCTAAATAAATTAATTCAGGGACTTGTGCTCATGGCGGAGACTCATCTAGTCCATCTCTGTGTATCTTTCTCCAGTATTAACTCACCTTACCTTCATCTGAGCCATAATCCGGTACCTATTCCATGTCATTGTATTACGATAGCTGATTTTCTACAGTATCACGTTCGTTGGCTGCGGCAAGTGAAAGTGCGCTTGCTGGATCGTGATGGTATCTGCTGGCTCCAGCCTCATTAGCCCTCGCTCCGCTCTAATGAGCCGAGCGACACCTCTGCTCTGCTCTTTGACTCCTCCCTTAATTGTTCTTTAAATACAGCGCCGCCTGTAGTTGAAAGATTACGTTTTAAGATATCGATTGGTAAGTGGCCACACCTATTTATGTCGTGTGAAGCCTACATTTTTTATGGTGTAATGTATTTTAAACGGTTTTGATGGAGGTCAAGGTTATGGGAACATAAGACTGCTTCTGTATTTCTAGAAGTTACGTGGTATACTTTGTCCATGTTCGTCCGTCTATCCGTCTAGCGTAGACCCTTACATCTAGAAAGCTGTAATTTACGAAGGATATAGGTTTTGAAACGGAACAGCCCAGCGGTCGCCATATAGTGAGTGATTTCCGTTGACGATACCAACATAAGACGGATGACAGAAGAACAATAGGAAGGAGGATGACTAATGAATGAACAGAAAGAAGAAAACCTGACCCTGTGACGTAAACTGAGCCCGCACTCAAAATACATAAATTTTAATGAATGTTACGTCACATTCAATAGTATTTTCGTATACATTTTCATTAACTGTAAAGGTTTCTCGGAATTATTCATCGCATATTCATACCAGTATAAACAAGGTAGCCGAATACAGCAATCAAATTATCATCAATTTTACTTGTATATTGAATGAATATACTAGTAGAGATATTTTGATCCACTGGTAACTGCTTTCGGTTTACTTTGGTATTGATAAAGAACATATTCTTTATACACGAATGTGTTTTATTTGTGAACCAATTTAATATAATCCAACTCCAAAAGGTTACTACAATAAAACAACGAAAACAAAACAACGCAAACTAGTTTCTTAACTAGCACGCTTACAAATGCATAGAGAAACAGAAAAAAATCTAAAAATGATTATTTTAAGTTTTGTGCTTTACAAAACACCTCCATTTAATATCATCTTCTATATTATTTTGGTATTACTGTGATGATGGTGTGTCACATAAAATAATTGGTAAATATGATACATCAATGAGCTATGTCGTGTAATGGACTTTTGAGTTGGCGAGAGCAAAAAGTGGGTACATTTTAAGGCTTTATAATTACAAGGTATTTATATAGCGTTTGAGACGCGGACAAGAAATAATCGACGCAATCAAACGAAGTAGTCTGACTACTTAGTTCATACACGTGTTGCGGCCAGCCGTGGTCAACGACGCTATAGCTTACACTACTCACGTCGTTTTTCTACTTATAACTTGATCATGTTCAGAGCCAGGTTGGCAGGAAACCCAGGGAGAGCTGTATTTGCAACCTAAGTATTTATAATTATAACTTTTGGCACATTACCTGGATTCTTTTAGGTGGCCTACCTCGCTTGGTATGACCAAGTTTCAATTACCAAACTCTGATAAAAAATAAACGATTTAAAATGACATCTACAAGTAATAAGATAAGAATCAACGTAGTCGAATATAATTAAATACAGATTATAAAGAATAACTTAAAAACTACTCGTTAGATGTCACCTAAATAGAACTGAATGCTAAACGGGACGATATGACAAGCACCACCTTTCAAATAAAGTAACATCAAAATCCGTACACTCAGTAAAAAGTTATTAAGGTAACGAATATTACAGTTGAATTGACAGTCCTTATTCTGAAGTCTGTTAAAAATTGAGTCAAAGTGGAGATGAGAGAAGTGGAACAACGTAGTGTGATTGATCGTTTAAAAATCACGTCTATTGGTCGGTATCGAGCATTAATCGAAATAAGGTCGATTAATCTAAAGTCTTGCCAGAAACAGTTTCATTCGGGGTCTTGTGGATTCCGTAGTGATTGTCTGTTCGTCTCAGTCGCAAGCTCTCACAAGTAAAGAGATAAGAGGCCATCTTTATTAATATCGGTCGCGCTGCCGCATATCGTCTAACGTAAAAATATGTCTGTCTGTGGTTTTATGAATTGCAGATTCGTATCTTAGCTGCTTCTCTTATTCTTATTGAATTAACTGCCGGCGTCTACATTTATGTGGATCGAGGTTATGCTACACTATTACACGGTCAGAAGAGTATGAAATTTGGCACAATTTAGGTTTGTATGGAGAAGGAGTGCAGAAAGACATTATTCTAGCTAATAATGCACTGGAAATACAACTATATCACAAAAATATTATGCACGAGTGTTTGACGCACACATCGTTGACGGTCGATATTAGATAGTTTGTATAATTATTCTTTATACAAGTTCTTATAGCTCGCCGAGTTGCATCGCTCCTTATTGATCACCCATGTTAAGCAGCAGCGATCGGTAGGAGGATGTTCACCGCTAGAAGCAACAATTTCATGAGCGCCTCTGTGCTTCGGAATAGCAGTCATTAAACCAAGTCGGCGGTCGGCAGCATAAAAACTTTTGACACTTGGGTTGGCCACTAATTTCTCGACAACGCTACATTGGAGCTGCGTGGTGGAGCATACTCTGGACTTCTACAACAATGAAGAGAGGTCTGTTCTCTGAATCATTATGGGTTTGAAGTCATGTCTTGTACAATGAATGAAATAAAGCCTAACTCGACATCATCATCAAGATCATAGATTACGTGAAGTATATACAGTGTACGAACTTGTTTAGTACAACACTTTTATTATTCGGTACGGATTAGCTGTAACACTCAGTTATTTTTTAAGGTGACAGGCCGGTTGGTCTAATGGTTAGTGAACCTGACTGCTACACCGAAGGTCGCGTGTTCGATTCCCACCCAGGCCAAACGTTTCTGTGACGAGCAGGAATGTTTGTTCTGTGTGTCTAAGTGTAAAAATATCTATATCAGGATGTATGTTTAAAAATAGTAGTAGTCAAACTAAACATTTTGCATAACTTGAAAACACAACACGTTATAACCTAATTATTATGTTTATTGCTTTTCAAAATATTCTCCTTTGCATTTTAAACATTTTTTCATGTATTTCATGTTGACGGTAGTTGAAGGCCGCCTTTCACGAAATTTGTCATGTAAAGAAACCCGACCTCTCTCAAATTCAGCAAACCATCGCCTCCCGGTGCTCAAACAAGGTGCTTCTCTCCCAAAAGCATTTTGAAGACGAGCTGCACAGTCTTGCGCGCAGAGGGAACTTTTATAATCATAAAAAATCATCGCTCTAAAATCTTTTTGACTTAATTCCATTTTCGTTGCGTACGTATGTAGATCTTTGATGTGTGATAAAAAACAATTGACAAATGATTTCCCGTCATTTTTTTTTATTACCAAGAAGGTTGCAACGTTTTTAAAAAATATAACATTCGAAATTCAAATAGTTTCGATTAGCTAGAACTGCAAAACTTTTATTGTGCTCCATGTACGTACATATGTATGTTTGTCAGTTGTCTGATCACCATGGCTGACGCTTAGCTTCGGTTCAGATGGCTGTGTGTGAGTTGTGTAGCTATTTATTATTATTATAAGGTTCCATAAAAAATTCCATACTCTTGTATTTTATCATACATGTTACAACATGTGTACTTCAAGTTACAACATCAATTACGGAACAGCAAATAGTGGCGTGACACTTGGCTGGTTTTATTATGTTTAGAGTGGACCTGATGTCATGCCAGAAGATAATTATTTTTTTTATATATTATAAGCAGCCAAACGAGCAGACGGGTCACGGGTGATGCTAAGTGATCACCGCAACCCATGGACATTAGGAACACCAGGGCCATCACCAATGCGCTGCCGGCCAACGAGGAACACTTAAACACACACACCATCGCACTATGCTCGTGTTGTCTCCAGAGACGGACAATTTACATCACAACTAACACATAAACGAAGAATAAACAGTCATCTGTTATAAACGTGCTCCAGCTGGAACTAAACTTTGAAAGCCCGCAGGTTACAGCTAGGCTACAAGCTACTAATAAAGAAAGATGTTTACCAACAATAGTGACGTTTATAATTGCTATTTAAGAACAACTTATACACGAACTAGACACAGTTTATACAGAAATGGTATAATAGTGTTCATGAATATATAAATGACAAGGATGCTCAGAAATAATGGCACATATCGCAGCCGATTGTGTTCGAGCTCGATGGGAAGTTAATTAGTATTCATTTTGTGTCGGTGCTGAGGAATTTCTTTCGCTCCTGTTCCTCCTGAAACCATTCTGAAACAGTGACAGAATAAATATATTTGACGTTCATAAGTGTATTGAACATCTATCTATATGAAATTAATAATCAAAATTGATATTTGTTAGTGAAAACAACTAGTTGCACGTTCAGACTCTGCTGCACGTTTCTTCATTGATCAGCCGCTGTACCGTTGTTAATTATTAACTGTAACTCCAGTGGGCAGTGGGCAGTGGGCAGTGGGGGTCACTGACCCGCTAGTGTTTATTGTAACGTGTGACTAATTGGTAAACTCTCTCAAACTTCGTTCACGATATAAACCAATCGCCTCAAATTGACACGTGCTTTTCAATCTGTCTTCATAAAATGTTAGTTGATTGAAGTTTAAGCGGCATCTTGGAATAACTTAATTAACTCACTGGCTATTTTGTAGCACTAGCTTTTTCCCGTGACTACGTCCGCGTGGTACACCTCTCCCTCTTAACCCTCAAATAACACCTCTTCTATTTTGGATAATAAAGAACATTGTGTCACTTTTACAACCCCGTCAACTCTTTTTCGTGAAAAAAAGTAGCCTATGCTTTTCCTCAAGTTCTACTCTACCTCTGTAAGTTTTATCAAAATCAGTTCAGTGGTTTAGCTGTGAAAAGCTAATATACAGACAGTTACTTTCGCATTTTTAATATTAGCAAGGATTATGTTCTTTAGTTTCATAGGTTTAGTTTCATCGGACCATTCTGTTCGATATGGCAACGTAAATCGTTATTGAAACTTAATAAAATTGGGTAATAAAGTAATTAGGTTGTATTACAGTTTGTAATAGTCACCGGCCGGCCAGAGTAACGGTACTTAGTAGTAGTTTAAATAATGTATAAAGTAGTATTTCATGTAATATGTCATTAACAATATTAATATTTTACTGTACCTGTTAACACAATATGGATTTTCCGAAATAAACTTATAACTTGACAGGCCGGTTGGTCTAGTGGTTAGTGAACCCGACTACTACACCGAGGGTCGTGGGTTCGATTCCCACCCAGGTCAAACTTTTCTGTGATGAGCAGGAATGTTTGTCCTGTGTTTCTGGGTGTAAATATCTATAT
>DWJZ01009567.1:0-10629 GCA_018249125.1 Asbolis capucinus
GATAGAACACTATAAAATATAATTGTCTCTTTCTCCCGCACTCTGTAATTTTTTTTCTTCATGTTCTACACATATCGCTTGATCAATACTTATTCCAGAAAATTTTGCATTTACTTAAAATAGTTTAAATATTCTTGAAGTCGCTGGAATTGACCAGATTTTAAATTATAGTCCGATTTTAAGAAAAAAAAATGTCATATCCATATTAGTATTATTTAGAAATACCTCAAATTTTTCACTGTATATTCCGATTCTTGGCCATTACATATGTGTCCGATTAGTAATAATTTTTCTAAGTGCCTTTTCAATATAACGTGCCATATAGCAATGTTAAAAAAAACTTCATCGGAATGTTCAGTTTATTTTTAAGTAAAATTTTGTTTAGAAATTACTTCTGTTTAACCATTGGTGCTTAATTTTACTAATAATGTATTTTTAATTTTATAATAATAAAATTATATTCGTTTTTTAAAGATAATATATGTATCGTTTTGTTACAACTATTTGATTCAAGTAATCTTGTATAAAAGGCACATTATTGTTATTGATAAAATTAAAACAACGAAATTGTAAATTGTTCAAAATGCCGTTTTGAATTGACGCTTATGTAAAGTGAATAAGGCTTTTTTAGTTTGTCTAAAGAGTGACTTTTATTTCAAAAAGGGATGTGAATCATTTTGAAATAAGAAAGAAAGCTTCACAACTGACCGATTCCATTGAAATATATCTGTGTAATCTCTGTTTCCCTTATTAATTTAATTTCTGTCTGTCCGGACGTGATAAATTCGAAAACCACCAAACGAACTTTTATGCGGTTTTCGACAGATGTAGCGCGCAATCCGCCACGACATAGTAAACAGACTTTAGAAAAGACTGAACGCATTACTTTCTATTGCTGTTGGTCGTCTTTCGGCATTAAATTTTGCTATTGTCCGAAATCCTCGCGGGCGAAGCTGCGGGCAGCATATTCAACAATATCTCGCAGAACGACGTCTGCCGGGTCAGCTAGTATTAATATAAATCTTCCAAATTTCCGTCACTTTACGATCTTTAAATAGCGTTGTAATTAATTTTGAAAGATACTTTAATGTTTTTAGAGTAACTTTCTCGTATTTCTGGAGTTTAATTGTATATCCTAAATATTGCGAAATGGTGACGTCGCTTGATTCTAATTCGCGTTTGGTGTAATATAAATCTTCAAAATGACGCCTGTTAATAGAAAATAGAGAGAAATATGTTTGTTTGCTTCTTACCTTAGCAATATTGGTATTAATGTTTTTTTTTTTCAAATTTTTTTTTTGTTTTCCTCTAAGCTAATTTCACCATGATACTATGAGAGTCACCTTTAGCCAACCTAATTCAGAAATTCAACGTAATTCAGATCAAGGGCCTTATCACCATCTCTTAGTGCAGAATTATTATAGGCTCAGTACGCTGTGTGATGTTGTTATACTAAGATATCACCTATCCTACAGGTATTAAGTTTTATAATAATACTGCGCTCATTAATGAGTGTTTTCGATGTTACAAATTTGTTGATATTTTCAATTTAGATAGTAAATTATTGTGTAGTTTTTGTAAGTTAGTAATTTTATAAAATATGTCAGTAATTAATATTAAAATAACTATTTATAATTTGTTGTCAGTTGTTATTGTAGTTTTGGGTCGGATTTTATTTGGAATTTCAATTGTTGAATTGTTTTTTTTTCTTATCTATGGTGTACAATATGTTTTGGTGAAAATAAATTATAAGGTTTGTGACTGCGTAGTGTGACTTTAGTGCCAAAAGTTTTATGATAATCGGCTCAGCAGATAATATAATAGACTAATGGTCGAGGTTATACGACATTATATTTGTGATAATAGTGGAATAAAATTTTCAAAGTTTTTGTATGAATAATACGAGTTAAAAATGTTTCTTCTTTTTTGAAGGTGTGCACGAAATATAATTGTACAACCTGTGTCAATTTCAATATGTGTGTCAGTCTGTATGACAATATGTATTTTATACGAGAAAAGGGTCCTAGAACATAGTTACAATGAAAATTGGACGTGCGAGATTTTTGGGTTAAACAATCCCTCAATGTAGCTGATATTTTGGGATTGATAATTCTCGTCGTAGTTCCATCTTTTTTTTTGTCTCTGAATATATTGTCGCACTTATTGAATTTAGATGGTGGTTTTTTTGGGTATTACGTCTATTACATTATCTGCAAAAGCCTTAATGTTATATATAAATTTTGTCAACAATATAATTTTAAAGTTATAATTTATAAATATTATCATTCTGCTTAGCAATTTTATTTAGCAATTGAAATTGTTAAATTTATGTTAAGATTTGTTTAAATATTTGTTATTTTTATTTAATAACTTTTAGGTTATGTAAAAGTTAATGTTTCCCAGCTTGGTTAATAACTAATGTTATTTTTATGATTTCATTATGTATTCCATTCCTTTTTCAAATATTTTAGAAAAAGAAATGTAATTTTTGTTTCTTTTTCTTTTTTAAACTTGTATTACTTTGTTTATCTGTTCTTTAAGAGTTGAATTAACTCGAATGATGCCTATTTAATCGAGAATAATGTAAATTATTTTTATTTACAACTTGCCAGTACTATTATTCTGTTATGTTCTGATTGCTACTCGCTTTAGCTTATAAATTTTATGCGATATTATACTAACTATTTTAGAGATATTATTTTTTAATTACTATTTGTAACGTATAGCGATGCCGGGGAGAGGTGACGTTACTTTGTGGAGAGTTAAATGAAGCTGTTCTGCTTGCTAGAGTAGGGTGTAATGTATATTAACGCAAATAAAATTATAAACGATTGTAAATAAAGTTATGTTATAATTTTTTTGCTTTTTTAATTTATTTATTTTTATGGTGGCGGTGTTATTAGGTAATGCAATTGCAAATTATTCGAGGAATGTAATGGTTTAAAAAATACAGAATTGCTTGAAATTAAATGTAGAGTGTTTATTTCATCTTATGTACCAATAGGCCACTTAACGAAAGTATTTAACATACAAAGTTCCTACATGAACTATAAAATTATTAACAATGTATAAGAAATATTTAAAAAATTAAGATAAAAACATGTTACTGCTTCGACTGTTCGTATAGAATTATAGCAGAACAAAGTAGAAAAATATTATTAGAATTCGAAAAAGTATTTTTTTCGAAAAAGTAATCCGGTACTCCGCAGTCTAAGTTTTGCAATTTCTAAAGGACTGCTTCTGCTTTGAATCCATTTTAAAAATCTTGTGTACTGTGTATAGAAATGCTAATATGCAATGTATATTTTCACACTGAGTATTTCATACATTTATCATATACGTATAGTCAAAGATGGAATGCGTCCCACATCCGTAAACCTCAAGTATAATGATATTACAGTAAAAAAAAAAATATTTCAAGACAACTCACACATTCGTCTAATTCCAAACTAAGCATTAGCTTGTACTATGGTGATCGGAAAACTGATAAACGTACATTAAAAATTAATTATTAGTTAGTAAATAGTTTATTTCGTCGTCGTCGTTAAACTCACTTAACGAAAATCTAAATTTAACAATACAAAGTCCTTACATTGATTATAAGTTACATGTTTATTTTAATTAAAGAGTTCTATAGATATTTTTATTACACTCGGGCACAGAACATTCCTATGTACCTACGAACGTTCCTTCTCATCACAGAAAAGTTTGTTCTGTGTGAGGCACGAACCCACGACTTTCGTAGTTTACTACCCAGAGAAACCAACTAGCCAGTCGAATAGTGATTGAATATTCTATATGCATTTGCCTACGTTTACTGCACGGGACTGCATAGTGCATGTTGGGTTTTACGTGCATTTGCCGTTACTCTGTTTGAATAAAGTAAAAATAGTTTTAGTGGCAAAATTTGTAGGAATAAATAATTTTAATTGCTTATTCAATGCATCATAGATCGGACTACGGTTTTTTTGTAGAACAAGTAATAAATGTTTAAGAAAAATCTTATTTTTTTATATGAATTTAAATTTAACCCGCACGGTAAGAATTGAAGAGATTTATTGTGTGTCCGTGTAGTATTCCTTTACATGCATGATTTCGTATTTTAAATATTCTTGCCAATTTTTCAAATATTGTATAAGATGTGGCATGGCATGTGTTGATAATTTTCTGTCTTTAAATGTAGTAGTGAAGTTTCGAATTAGCAGTAAATTCTTATTCTAAATATATTTTTTAATCTGTCCTGGTAAATTTACAAAAATACTATAATTCCAAGAGTTTGCACTAGTAAATTGGCTAAATTCATCGCTTGAGACTCATGCTGACATATTGACGTGTGCGCAATTAATAATACGGTTTTTGGTAACGCCTAACCCAAGTCGCTGGACACTGACTGCCGACGGTGGACTGTTGCATGGTATGTTGTTATTTTATATTATTTAAACTAACTTTCATACATTTTTATTGTATAGACACATTTTTACTAACTTGTATATTACACGATTAAGATTTGTAAGTTTGTACAGTCATTTTGTTGTTATTAAAAAGAAAAAATGTTTTAATCCTGGCTGTATGGTTTAGTTTCGAATGTTTTTAAAGTATTCTTTTTTTATATTTAGGACTATATATATGTTTTTTAATGTCATACAGGCTTTGGAGGAAGAGTTCGCTGCCCAACTAGAAGAGCAAGAGAGGCTGGCCGCCAACGCCCGACTCCCTCCCCCTCCCCCCAGCATGCCCCAACACAGCTCTACATTACATTCGTCTAGAACCAGCTTAGCTTCAAGCCATTATGACTAACACTTAGGATATCTACTGAATAAATATTAACGTTTGTCAACTGTCAAATTTACCGCCAAATGCAAGGTGCGTTCCGATATACGCAACCATTTTGAATGAATTACCTTTAAGTGTAAATAAGGCGTATGTGTTCTTATTAAATTATAATCGTGCTACAATTAAGTTAAAACTGATATTGAATAGATCTTGTAAGTATTATCCGACATACCACACGTTAGTGTACAAATATCAAGATTAAGTATTCTGAAACTATTTAAATCTACAATGAGTTTTCGTTAAAGGATTTGGTTTTGTACATTATGATATGGCCGTATGTAGGTGTTGTATTTGCGTTATTTGAAAAAAAAAACGTTACAGTTACACGCGGGAAGTCCAAGCTCCGAAAGATAGGAATGAGAGTTTGTTATATAAATAAACTGCCGATAAATGAAAACTCAATGAAATAATTTAACAATTAAATGAAATGAACTCAAAATGAACATAAACATTTAATGAGGGTGAGATTTGTAAAATTTTAATGTAGTTTAGACATAATCAACGTGCTTAGTCGTCCATTGGCGCCAAAATATTTTTTATTGAATATTGCATTTAACTTTTGCGTAAATTGTAAATTTTTTAAGAAAAATCGTAAGGATTCGGTTTCAACGATATATGGCTGATATTGGCTGAGAATAAGGTTATTAGTACCAGTTAACGGTAAGCATGTTAAATGTATAGTACGTTTTTCTCAACTTGACTAAACGAAACATCACGATATGAAAACTAGCGGGTACTCACGGTTATTACTTTATAACGATATTTCGACCCAGTTGCATGGGTTAAGTCATCAAGACTATGTATTAGTTATAATAATCGTGAGTACCCGTTTTAAAATATCCAAAATTATTTGGATGACAGTGTCATGGTTTTCATAAATACTTGTTTATTACACGAATATTTTAGTCTGTAACACCGCTTGAAAGTGCGAGATTTGTAATAATAACGAATAAAAAATGATAATCAACTTTTGGAGTGTAATTTTGACACATCATTACTTCATTACAAGTTTTTTTAAGATGAGAAAAACGGATTGTCTATGGTTTTTTGAATTATCTAATTCGGAACGCCTTGAACTTAGTAATTTGAAATGAGGAATTGATCTACTTATATGAAAAGGTGCTTTTTGCGCCGTTGAGACTGCTTGCTTGTACCGCGATGGTGCTTTTGATAGATTTTAGCATTGGCCAATTATTCCGAATTGTGTATAGATAGACGAATATGACAAATTTTCAAAAGTCAAGACTAAAAAAAATCAGGTGTCGTACCACTACAATATTGGACAGTTTTTGTGAAAAACAACTTGAAATAAATTTATGATTTCCGTTTCTAAGTAACAACGATACAATAGTCTACTAGACGTTGTTTGTGATATATTCCAACAAAAAATTAAGTTAAAACGCAGAGGTCGGGGCGTTAATATAATGCGTCATGACGGGTCGATTCAAAATTGCGTCATAACATATATTACAACAATTGGTCTGTACACGCGGTGCCTAAGGACGCTGTAATATATTGCCAATTCGGCAAAGATGCGGGGTTTAGTAGATTATTTGTCGATGGGTAGTACACTTTACCAATAATTTCAATAGAAAAACGTTAAAATAGTTGTAATATATGACTTACAATAGCGATGGTCTGTGCACGTTTTATTATTAACTTAAACATCTTAAAATATCTTCCTTGTCTTATTCATTTGAAGGAAGGTATCGATGAGTTTGAAAGTGGAAATGTCATATTTGTCTATTAAAATATTGAGTGTAAGGACGCGGTGTGAGACTGTAGATAGAAATACGAAATCAAAGTCGGAGTCATGGTGGTTTTTTACGAGATTAAGAGTTTGGCCTTAAAATGTTTTAATGACATATCTGTAGCAAATAATAATACATGAACACATTTTTGCTCGTCCATTAAGATTTTGTTATCTGTTTACATATTCCATAGAGTAAGTTACAAGTTTCTTTTCAGCTGTCCATTGATGTGTTAAGAGTTTGTTGTTTTTAACTTAATTTAAGAAAACAAACAAATTTTATTCACCTTAGTCAATATGCAGATATTATTGAACGAAATAAAAGATGTATATTTTGTACAGTTAAGGAAATAACATGAAAAGTAATGTGAAATTTAGTCAGCTATAGAGGACTGACATGTAGATAGGTGGAAAATTAATATTTTTACATGTACAGTACCTACTTATGTATTTTATTCGTTTTAAGTACATGTGCCTACTTAATTTATGAAGACTCTAGATTTTTTCAATCATATCCGTAACGATAATCGAATAGTTGTTTTTTAAATTTCTGAACCGAAAATTGCGTTCCTTTTTTTTATTAGGTACGTTTCTTTTAACCTCAATAAGTGCTCACTAGCGTCAGGGTAAAAATTATCAGTAACTTTTTGTAGACATATATAAAGTTATATTTATCATTCGAAAAAAGTAGTTTCTGGCAGCAAAATGGCAAAAAGGCGAATCTTCCCGCCATTTCCCATTGTTATTTCTGTACAGACCAAAGAAGAGTAACATTTCAATATTTCAGAAAAATTAGGTCACTAGTCTTATTTTGATGTTTCTTGGTACGAAAATTATTTTCAAAGTATATTTTTTGATAATTTAAGTCGATTACCGAACCGTTAACAGAAAGAAATATTGGATTCTAATATGGACGTGAGCTTGCAGAAACGGAACGCTGTTATTTAAAAAAAATAGTAAAATGGCGGGAAATCGTTGGAAATGGCGACTAGTAGTGTATTACTAACAATATAGTCTACGTCCATATTTAAATCGATATATACTTTTATTTTTCACACTTCTAAATACGCTTATTAGTCATGTGTACAAAAATATAACCTGATCTATAATAACTTGTCGATCACAGTTTTTGTAATGTGTAGAGCTTATTGAATTAATTTGTAAGTTCTTTTAGTTTTTATTAAGTATTTTATGAGATGGAAAACTTATTTGTTTGCACACACCCTAAATGAACTTTTATTTGTTCAATTATATGTTGTAACCCGCCTCGAGATCTAGTATTATTATTTTCTTATACACGAATAGATGTATGACTCTTTGGAGTTGCGATAAAGGTAAGATTTCGAAGGTAAGACAGTTGTTTCTGTTTGGTAAACAAATCCAGTGATCGACAAGATGTATCTTAACATTGAATAGTTTATTCCATGTACATTGAACATATTTAGTGCATTTTGATGAGTTTTATTTTGAGATTACCGCAGTATTTTGTGAATGAATGTTATTAGTATAACACGGTAGCCATAGCCATTTTTAATGTTAATCTTATTTTATTATTTTTTGTCTATATGAGGTAAAAAGTAAATTATTGTTACAACTTTTTGAAATATAAAGATCTTACTTTGTATGTGGTGTTTTACTAGTGTTCTTGTCAGCCCCTTCCTTATATACACGTTATATGAAATTATTAATATATAGACTTGGGTATTAAAATTAATTCAAGCGGTATTCCTTACCGCACTTTGTAAGCCTCACTAAAATATGTGAAAGTTTGTACGGATGGATATTTGTTACTCCTTCATGCAAAAACTATTGAACGGATTTAAATGAAATTTGGCACAGGGACACATGTCTGGAATAACGTATTTGTCAAAATACAACTCGGGCGAAGCCGCGGGAAGACCCTAGTTAACATAAGTAAATGCTTAATTAAAATTGGTATTTAAACTATTTGCTTTATACATTGTGTTCAATCCACGAATAGAACATGTTTCTCAAACTGAGGCCACCAGTTTAAATGTGGATTAATGAAGTGGCCAAGTGTCGGTAGCCTTAAGAAACCCCCGACAAGACTCGAAAGTACCGATACCTTTCGTGCCCTCCAAAGCAGGGCACAAATTTTAACCACTAATGTCACATACAACAAATTACCTGGTACCATGTTCCCTAATGTACCGTGGACACTGTGTCCCAGCTAGCCCTGTTAGCTGCCACAATCGAGAATATTTGTAAGAAAAAATATCGGGTACTAAACGTCTATGGGATGTTTCATCTGATACAAGGTACTCGAGAAAAAATTGTTTGATATAATCATGTCAAAAAATGTACCGTCGCTCTGACTATAAGCTCTAATGAATATAAATAATAGCTATAATGAATAAATTAAAATATACAAATTATCAAAACGGGGCCATGATCCATGCGACTGGGTAAAAATATTGGCGCAATAAACATATATCGTGAGTACCCGTAATACAGCATAATATACATAGTCCAAGATGATTCGAGTTTTAAAATCATACAATATTCAAGACCGTTTTTCGTCTTTAATGCGCATTAAACATCCAATTTTACTGCTTATGAACTTGCTTATTCTATAAAATAAGATACTAGCCACTAACATATTGGCGTTGTAAAAAATCCTATAATGAATCAATAGTAAATTGTCAAATTCTGTTTGTTGAGTCATGGCAGGAAAAATATCAGATCAATAATCTGCGTTAAAATGTAACATATAGGCTCAAAATTATAGTTTAATGCTGCGTACTTTGGTCCAACAAATACGATATGGCGCAAAATCCTGTAGTCGATGTAAGAGAGACGCTTGCAGACCGATACAAAAGGTGCGGATTTATGAAAAGCATTCAGCATATAGATATTTATGGCAAATATAGAACCAGTTACCAACACAAGATGAGGGTAGATTCGCCGCTTGTGTCATCTGTATCGAACTGTAAGCCAAAATTCAGCAGAATAGAGCCTAATTTGAAGAGTAATAAGCTTAACAAGTTGTCTATAACAACGAAAGTGTGTGGTTTGTATCCTGGGAATGATATTCTGTCGAAGAAAGTTAGATCAAAGCAACTTAGTAAGATTAATGTGGTCAGAACAGGTTTGTCTCGCTGAATCTTAATAAAGTTTTAAAATGTTCGTAATTTTATCATTCGTAGCGAGGACTTGCTGTGAACTATAGTGTTTCAGATCACATAAAATGTACTCGTAAATTGTCTTAAGAGTGAATTGGCTTTTACTAAGTTAGTGCGCTACTCTCGGTCTTCTACAGGATACACTTTGGAGAATGTACACAGGAACTGCACGATTTAATTCCCCATTCTCCGTTCCATCATTGAACGAGCCGACGAACGGCGGGTTTCCATATCTTCGTCGTTAACATCCCGCCAGTACGAACGACGCGCTTTGACTCGTCTCTTAGCACCCGTACCGCGAAGGACTGAAATAAATTATCCGTGTCGGTGTTCCTGTTCGATTATAAGTATATATCTTAAGTCAAGAATGAATGGGCTACTAAGTTAGTTCGCTTTACCATCAGGTGGGATCCTAGTCAAGCGCTAATTTATTTATGGTAAAAAGAAGTCAGGTACTAAGTTGTGTGCTATACCATCAAAGACATCGCCACTTATTTTAAGGTGGGATTGCAGTAAAGAACTATTTTTTATTTTAACACTTCTATATGGGTACACTTTAGGTTTGGCTTGGCGTCAACCCCTTGATGGCAAAATAGTAAGCATGTTTCTCTGTACTGTGCATTCTGAGGCCTAGAGCATATTCCACCACGCTGCTCTAATGCGGATTGGTAGAGGAGTTACTGGGGCCAACCCAAGTATCGAAGTTATTACGCCACTCGAGTGGCCCCACCGCCCTATTAAAATTTTAAAACAGCGAGTGGACAGCAAACGATCAACATATATAACCATTATTGTGTTCAAAACGTCCATTAAACACGTGATCGCTTGCTCTACGCTCGCTGATTAATACTGTGTACTTTTTGCCATGAACCTAGCACCAATAACTATTGAGTAGCACGATTG
>DWJZ01009568.1:0-10629 GCA_018249125.1 Asbolis capucinus
CAGCGAAATGGGGACGCCACGCAGTACTACAATATTCAAGAATATTACGCACTAAGGAGTAATAAAGAGTTTTTTTAGTTTTGGAGTTTTTAAAAACATTACCCTGACGTATTGCAAGCCCAAGCATGCTTGAATCCATCCTAACTATAATATATATTTGAATAGCGTTCTGGGAAAGACGATAAGAGTTTGGAATGATTTTTTTTTCCAGTAAACTTAATGTGGAAGCACTTTTTAGTATTGAGAAGCATATTGTTATTCTGACACCAATCGTTTCGTCTATCCAAATCAAGTTGTAGAAGACTTGCGTCATCACTAGAATCAATACATCTTATTAATTTTAAATCATCAGCATATAGAAAAGGGGTGGAGTACGTAAAGCACGCAGTAATATCATTTATAAATATATTAAACAACAAGGGCCCAAGGTGGGATCCTTGAGGGACATCTGACTTTCTATTTTTTGAAGCAGAAACAAAACCCGCGAGTACTACATAAAAAGAACGCCCAATAAGATAGGAATCCAACCACGTTAGCAAATTTCAAGGGCAATCAATAATCTCAAAAATTTTGTTACAATTATCAGTGAATTGCTTTAATTCGGCATATTGCACAGGAGGAGGAAGATATATTGCACAAAAAGCTATCTTTTGAACTACATTCTTCCAAGGAAGATCAATACATATCCTCACTCAGTGTTTCCCAATTATTTCTTCGCGGGGAATTTATATGTTTTGAGATGGCAATAATAACCCCCCCATCTTCTATACCAGAATGCAGTCAAGAAGACTCCCTATTTCTTCTATAGAACCTATAATTATCATTAAACAATTCACTGTTAAACACTCCACTGTGCAGCCAAGTCTCAGTAAGAATTACAATATCATACTTAACACTGCATATGTTACGATAGAAAGCATGAGTTTTAGATCTTAAACCACGGGTGTTTTGATAGAATACACTAAGTGTAGACATATAATAATAGTGCCTATATTAACAAAATTATTTAGTGTAATGCTAAAAGGAAAACAAAAGAAACAATTCAAGAACTAAGCCAAATTAAAAGTTAATTGTCAGATTAATAAGTGACAACTTAACGACAAATTTATTAACTTATAATAAGGCAAGCACTAACCTTAGTAAGTATGCAAATAGGATATTATATGTACATATATATATATATATTACTAATTTACTTTATTTTATATATAATATATGAATATATTAGATGTTTTGATAATAACTTTAAAAGATATATTTTAAAACTATTTATAACTAAAATATACGATTGATCAAATCAAAAAAAAAAAAAAAAAGTAGGAACAGTTCATTGCCACAAGCTATTCTACAACTCGGTATTGTAAGTAAGCTGGTAAGTTTGCCTATTACTGCCTAACACACTTAATACCTATTGTCACTATGTACATAAATGCAACCCATAGGCTGTTATTTAATTAGAACACCAATATAATAGATCTAAAGAAATTATCAACCCAAATTAATGATTCAATACTTTTAATGATTTTTGGTGCAGCTGTTTCATTTTTCCTTATATGTATAAATTTTCCCATTACGCACCCAGGCGAATATGTAGCCTTTTTCTTTGGCAGCTACCCTAGCAGCAGCATGTAAGGCTTTGTTAGAAGTAGAAAAGTGCTCGACTATAAAAAAGGGTAACTTAACTCCACTTAGTCCAATGTGGGATGTGTTCAGTTTATTAGGTTATTAACTTGTTGATTTGATGGATGCAGCCAGAAATATATCCCTAATCCTAGGTGAACTAAACTGAACCACTATTGAACGGGGCCGAGCACTTTTGGGGTTTAACTTTGCAATGCGGCTACAACTTAGGACGTTTTCAGTGTTGATGTCACAGCCTATAACTTGACTTATAGTTTCAACAATCTTTAATATAATACATTTTCACACATCCCATCAATCATGATTTTCACACATCCAATCACCTACAATCACATAACAATCACACCTACATCACAATCTTTAATATAATACATCTACAGACCCCGCCCGGTTTTGCTTGACTTTTTCAATCGCCTACGATTGAAACAAGTTTAATAATAATTTTCTTGTATTTTTAGGAATACGGAGGAGATCTTCAACTGCTTGTTGAAAACAACAAATGCGAAAGTAGCACAATGCGGCGCCACTGTCGATGCGGCAGTACAGGCCGGGGACTTCAACCACGTCCCATCTGATACAGAAGATATTTTAGACCGCCAACTGCTAGCAAGAAAGTCTTTGATCGATAAAAAAGAAAGTCAGCGAATGGATAAAAATCGGAATTACAATCGGGTGCTGAAACAGAAGCACATAAATGAAAATTCTGTGGCGATGAAAAGAAGGCGGTCGCTGAGCGACGAGCGGTCGGTAAGGAGTCAGCGAATGCGACGCGACATGAACGGGGAACAAGATGTGTGCAAGGAGCTGGTCATCGGCGAGGAAGATGTCCAACTTCTGCGGAGGTTTGTGGAGCAACACGAGGTTCCTTTCCCTGTGGACCTGCTTAGGTACGACGCAGACGACGACTACAAACGCCGCGTCTTCTTCCGCATCAATCCTATCGTTAATGTGCCCCGCAGTGCCCGCGTGCAGCGCATGCTTCGCGAGCGGCGCAGCCGGACGCGCGACAAGCAGATCACCCTCAAGGACTTCGCCTCCTGCTTAGGCCTTCAAAGCGTCGATGATCGTAGCTCGAAGGAGTCGGATGGCTATTACACACGGAACAAAGTTCAGCTGAAGCGGAAACGAGAGAGACTTCCTAGTCTTTCCACCAGCGATACTAATAAAGAGAATGCGGATGAGCCTCGCACAAGACCTAGGAAGTTAACAAAATCGATGAAAACGAGTAACGGAGTAGAAGAAGCAGTAAATTACAAAGACCGGGAGAAGAGAGTTGCGAAGGGAGAAGTAAATGACAAAGACCGGGAGAAGAGAGTTGCGAAAGGAGAAGTTAATTACAAAGACCGGGAGAAAAGAGTTAAGAAGGGAGAAGTAAATCAAAAGGACAAGAAAGTTGTGGAGGAAGAATTAAATTCCAAGGAATGGGAGAAGAATATTGTAGATGGACAAGTAAATCACAAGAGTAAGAGGATACCAATGAGAGAAGGCAAGACCGACAATGAGAATGGGAGGATTCTGGCAAATAGACCGAGGAGATCTGTCCCGATCACCTCAGGAGGAGATGGGTCTAACGCCAAGGTTCCAGACCAGTCAGCATCAGTACCATCTAAAAGAGTTCGACCACGACCAATGGAAAAGCAGTAAGTATTGACTAGTTTTCGACCACGTGGTAGGTATGTTGGTAAAAAGTAGCCACTGTGTTATTCCAGATTATAATTTGTGTCAAATTTCATCCAGATCGTTTCAGCAGTTTCTGAAGTTTTGAAGTTTCAGCAGCAGTTTTGAAACGAAATGAATTGCATTTATTTTAGTTTAGGAACCAAAAGCTCACTTAGTAAAGTCAAAATTTTACTAAAATAAACTATACATCTGTATATAAAAAAATTAATATTTGTTTGTTTGTGAGTTTATCCGTTATAGACCCAGAAATGGTAGGAGATAGAGCAGTGACGTCTTTAGCAACTTTTTTCTCTGCAAAAGGTTTTGGTAACAAAATTATATTGATCGGACACATGGTTTATAATGCGTAACAATCCGCGCCCTGTGCAGCTAGTCCATATCCTTACTAATAATAAAGAAAAAGATTTGTATTTTTGTATGTTTGTAATTCATAAACTCAAAAAGTACTGATCCGATTTCAAAAAATCTTTTACCATTAGAATGCTACATTATCACTGAGTCACATAGGCTTTATATCTAGAGTAAAATAGTATTTATTGTATATGAATATAATAAAATGATGAACTGGCGGACGCTCGGGCACTCGGGTGGCGGGGCGTGGTAAGCGGAGTGCGGGGAATATAAAAATGTATTAAATTAACCGTATCATACATTCGCAAGCAATTCACATACGGCATAGGGCAGCGTTTTGACCACCACCCACAACCATGACCACGCGGAAGTCGCGGTAAACTCTATCATTTATATTTTGCCACCAAAAGTCACAAAAGACAGTAAGCGTTTAGCTAAAAGATACGTAAATATTAAAATTAAAAACAAACCATACATTCAAAGACTGGAGCAGGCCCATTTCCCCGCTCATACCTCAATATGAGATTACATTAAAGGTACAACTTAATACGGAAGGGTTTAGCTGATGTCGCAAAGTATTCCTTTGCCGAGAAACCCTCGGAAAGACGAATCCATTTAATCTCTTACATCACACCCTCAGTTCGGGAACCTTCGATGAATGGATTATTCTGGAAGTTATTAAATGTTACCAGAATAGAATTTACTTACTTTGATCAAGACGAATCTTCAAGGAATGTGTATTTAAAGTTTACTTTCAAATTAATCTTCCAATACTATTTGCGATTGCTCATAACCCAGCGGATTTTATTGATTAGAAATGAGAGAATCAAGCAACACCGGGTGCGTTAGCAGTGATATGAATAATTATCGTTATAGTTGTTAAACCAAGAAAATACAGACTTTGATAATAATTTTAGTTAACAGACTTAAGTTAAATAAATTTATCAAACAATGGTAAATATGAAATATTTAGTTTAAAGTTTTATGCCAATGTTGAGTAATGTGTATGTACGTGTGCGTGTATATATGTATATGTAATTTCGCGTGTGTGTGTGTACGTGTGCGTGTATGTATGTATATGTAATTTCTCGTGTGTGTGTGTTTGCGCGTGTATGTATGTATATGTAATTTCGCGTGTGTGTGTGTGTGTTTCTGTTTGCGCGTGTATGTATGTATATGTAATTTCGCATGTGTGTGTGTGTTTGCGCGTGTATGTATGTATATGTAATTTCGCGCGTGTGTGTGTTTGCGCGTGTATGTGTTTGATAGTAGCGATAGTCTAATGGTTTGAACTTTGGTCTCTCGGACTTAAAGTGCTTGGCTCAAATCCTATAGTTTATGATTCTACTAATATTATAAATGAGAAATTTGTGAGGATGGACGTATGTTTGTTGCTCCTTCACGTAAAAAATACTGAACGGATCTGAGTGACGTTTGGAACAGAGATAGATAGAATTTATTAACATTACACGCGAGCGAAGTCGCGGGCAGAAATTAGTTTATCATAAAGTTCGCGAAGAAGAAGAAGAGTTCGTGAAGTCTATCAATTCGCACTTGGCCAGCGTGGTAGCCTATGGCTTATATCCTTTTTGTGACAGGAGATCCTAGCCCAGCAATGGGACAGCAGGTTGAACTGATGAGCCGAACGTGGGTAACTATTAGTAGCATTGAGTGCTTCAAAGACGTCGATCCCGGTGTAAATCATCAGATCATGAGAGGATCTGCCTGAGGTCAGGTCGCTCATAACTAAATAGACCTAGAATATACTTCACTCTACAGCTCCAATGTTAATTGGTAGAGATATTTGATTGTTCTATTGGTATACTGCTTGGTGCACCTGACAGCTGGGCTAGAGGTCGTGGGAACGATCCCAGAACATGATGACCAGGAATATTTATTGTGTGTCTGAGTGTAATAAATAAATCTATATAAGTATACTTTTATAAATATTGCTTACAGACGAAACAAGCTCGGCTAAGAACATTTCGTTTCTGGCAACACATTAGACCAATCGACCTTATATTAGACACCGCGAGAGTCGCATCAACCTATAACAGTGATTTATAATTGACCAATTACGTTGCACTATTTTGACCCGTTCACTTTTTGACTGAACTTTTCGGTAGTGAATATATTAGACTTTTGTTGGGAACTGATTTACATACCGGAGCCGGTAAGCCAACTCTGTTTGGTTGGATTAAAGATGAAGTATATATAATTGGATGAGCCGTCTCCTTGTACCTTCAGGATTAGGACAGTATTACGTATGATTGAATGTAACTAATCCCGTCTTCAAGATGGTGTATGAGTCTCAGAGGATATAAGCCTCACGTGGATTATACTGGTAGTAGAAGAAATAAGAGAAGTGGAGAGAGATTGAAAGAAAAAAGGAAGAAAAAAAGGTTATAAAAAATATTTAAAACCACAAGCTTTACTTATAGATCAATAATACAAAGAAACACAAAATTTCATAACTGTATTTAACCGTTGAGGAGTTCTTGGAGCCAATTCTGAACGTAGTATCAGGTCATGCCTGTCATAAAAATGCTTTGTCATCGGGATGAAAACTTTATGCAAAATTTCCGCTCCGTAGTGCAAAAGGAAGTGGGTCAAATTAAGCTTGCAAGATTTGACCCGTAACAAATAAACATACTAATATATTAATATACAAACATATACTGCAAGTTCAATAAAAGCTTGTTAAAAGTAAAATGGCCCTTTAGTCAGATAAATATTTATTTTCGGACACGGGTGTATTGTCCATGACACCCGCTGAGGACTTTCTAGAAGAGGTGTATGAGTGTGTTGGAGATCGTGGGTTCGATTCTGTGATGAACTGGCCTGTTTGTTTTGAGTATGGGTGTAATAAAATATCTATTGAAGAATGTACTTATCCAAAGGAATATACGTGTTTCTCGGTTGTTTGGTCGCTAAGTTTGGTTCACATGGCTGTGTATTGTCAAAGGAAGGAGGAAGGGACAGAAAGACGAAAGATTAAATGGAAGAGAGGAAAGAAAAAAGATAGAAAAACCTTTTGGCAGTCTTTGTGGCTTTTGTCAGATCACAGATGAAAAAATAGGTATACATAAAAGTACTCATAGCTCAGTGTATGCCTAACTTAAGCGATAAGCTGAATTGAGCAACACCGGACGTCTTTAATAGAAGGATTAATGAAGGTAGGAGCAAACAGAGATTTCTTGAGCTTGTTTTTTGGAGGCACGTTCAGCTGTTGGATACGAATGTTATCGTTAGATAGCCATCGTCAATTTATATCGAGGCATGTTTAAATGTCAGCCCTGAATGGTATTAGTTAGCAATCGACAATTTATGAACATTTGGCGTTTCTATATGTCCCCTGGTTTGACCAGTAATTCCTACAACTGTCACAGGAGCGTCGTCATGTCCTCCTCAGACATGAGGAAAGTACTGTGCCTGGTAGACGGATGCTATAATATAATAAACTTTAGGTTAGTACATATAAGAATGTTATTTGCCTAGCAAAACAAGCCGGCTTATTAGTTTCATAATAAAATCCGTCTATATTTACCCTTTCTCTGTGACCTTTTGATACTTCTTAAGATAATGGTAGAAAGATGTTCACTTATTACATGCCTTCAGGATAATATTAATACTTTTAATATTGATATTGTAATATCGTTGGGACTCTGTACTTTCTGTTGTATTTTGTAAATAGATTTATATAATTTTATAACGCTTTTTAAGGTGTTGAGTGGAAGATCAATGGAAGATGAAAACTATATATTTAAAGTACACGTTGGTGATTCTGTGCTGTGAGTTTGTATGGAACATGAGACTACTGTCAGCTTTGTGCATCTTATGTGAGCACTCTACGTTTGTGTTCTAAAATTTCCTATCCAAAGGTTGTCTGGTAAAGATCGCCTTTTGTGAACGTCTGTTTGTCCTTATGTATTTCTTGTTCCGTGCACAATAAAGAATATTGCGTGTGTCACACGCTGGAGTTGGGATCAGATAGCCGTGTGTGAGTTGATAAGAGATCTAAACTGTACGTTTTTGTAAGATCCAAGAAACGATTAGTCTACGTTTTTTTTAAGAAAAAAAATACAGCACTGCATATATTTCTGTGTGCCGAAACGAACATATTCACTTCACTACATATTCGTGTTTGACAGCTATCAATGAACATGCCCCGGTCTCCTTTTAAAACTGTAAAAACCACATCTCCAGGACGTTTAAACCTGATGGTGGCTCATGTTACCGGTAAGTATTTATAATATAAATGCTATTAGTTCGTGTAGAAATATTTTGTCAATTTAAATACTGCGGTGAAAAACACATAATTCACTATTTAAGCGATAGATGTCGCCAGTTGCCTACACTGTAAATACAATCTTTAAGGGATGACTATAAGGTTAAAATTGCATTAAACTATTACATTACTCGTTGAAAGAGAGAGAATCAAGGCACTTATTTGAAGGTAATTGTTGTATGAAACTGTGTATCTATTTCATTTGTTAAAGACCTTTTAAGTTAAAGGTGAAAGCTTCACCTCTTCTCGTGTATGGCGTACCGTGTAGGATTGGAATAAATTGCCAGCGTCTGTGTCTGAAGTATCGTGTAGGTGTCTTCAAGACAAGAGGGAATTTGCTTCTTCTAAGTTAATGCGCTTTATCACCTAAAACTACATCACCACTTACCATCGGATGGGATGGTAGTTAAGCATTAATGTACAATATGTATAAAAAAAAGTTTTGGAAGCTAATTATATATTTTGAGTGCTAAAGGTACGTCTAACTGCGATATATTATGCGGCATGACGTCAGGACATATGTAATTACTGCGTTTTAAAATTACCAGCGGCAGCCACGAGGATACTTCATTAACGAAATGGGTATGCACTTGCGAATGAAAAGAACTGTTCTGCATTTAGGTCTTTTCATGAATAAAATTTCTCGTATTTAACACCGTGCCGTCTATAATTTGTGTTTTATGAGTATTCGGTAGATAGTTGGGCGTGAGGTAATGTCTTGAATATGTCTCTGGTTCTTTAAGAAGGGCCGGCAACCTTTTCTCATATAAGGGCCGCAAATGTTACGGATATTGGGCGAGTCACATTGCATTGATGTTGTACGAAGGATCACAAGAAATGCTAAATTGCGTCGTGTATAAGGAGTCTGTGTGGGCCGCACCGCAATGGCATACGGGCGGCGGGTTGCCCGTCCCTGTTTTAGAATGCTTAGTGTCGTGTGATGACGTGTGATTATGACGTCACAAGCCATAACTAAACTTAACAATATCGAGAGGTACATGCCTTTGAGAACTCTATGGTCTAAGAAGACATGAAGATTTCTTACCGATATCTTTCCTTGGAGAAAAAAAAATATAACTTTTTATAATGCACTTACACATGTTTTTTGCTGACATATTACAAAAACACACAAAATTATATAACTATTAATCTATAACTGTTTAGGAGTTCCCTTGTCTGGAGCTATTTTTCATAGTACTATTAGGTCATGTTTATCATAAAAATGCATTGTCATCAGGACGGATATTTTATGTAATATTTCAGCTCCGTAGTGTAAGAGTAAGTGGGTCTTATTAAGCTTGCAAGATTTGACCCGAATACTTAACAATTAAACACAGAAATATACACTGCAAGTAATATAGATGTTATTTTGTTTTTTTTTTGTATTATATTCAATAAGTTAGCGCTTGACAATCAAACGGGAATTCCGATTCGAAACGCGACTGTACGGGCCTTGTGTTTAGCACGTTCGTTCAATGGTGAAACAGGGATGGGGGGATTGACTTATGTAATTCCTGCGCATACAATTCTTAATGCTTTTAAAAAGTGAGTGAGCATAATATTCAAAGGTCAAAGTATTAAGAAAAGGTCATTCAATGCATGAATATGAATCAAATGAAAAGATGTTCCGAACTTTTCCGAGTGAAAGCGAAATTTTTTCCTCCAAGTTTTCTTCCAAGTCGCATTTAATGTTTGTCATAAAACTGTTCAACTCGCGATAATCCGTCAATGTTAAGAATTGTCTGATGAGGGCTTACGACACGGCTTAACGACTTTCGTAATCAGCTTGAGACAAAGGCCCATGTGATATCTTAACTTGAAATAATTGACTAAATGCAGACGTTTTTTATGTCGGAGATGTAGTCCTGGTTTTATGCAGACTGCTGATGGAAGACCAGATAAGCCTTATGATTGTAAATTATGAATAGATCTGGAAATGGCTTTAACCTGCAACCTGGTCTTAGCACCTTAACTTCGACTATAGCAGCGATCGGTTTTACAAACTATGTGCTCACTTATTAATCCAATAAAAATAATAATAATAATAATAATTTATTTATTTAAAGGAACTGCCGTCGCTTCGCTTCGGAAGAATTAGTAACCAGGTAAAAGTAATTATTAAGACATAACTGTAACAATTAGGCATATGGTGTCGAGCACTTATTTGTAGATATTGATGTCCTCTATAAAACCGTAGTACATCATTTTGCTCTATTGTCAATTATTTCTGCAGCGTATAAGGATATTTTTTGGTTGTTTTTTCACACGTTGGGTTACATGATAGATTTTTGCGGACGTTTATGTAAATATTTTATAACCTGAGTCAAGAGGGATCATCTAGGATGCTAATGGTAATAGATTTTTCAAATTAGCTCAGCTGTTTCGAGTCGATCTAATCTTTTCTTTTTATAATAAATAAATAAATAGTTTTGACAACTCACACACGGCCATCTGAGCCCAAACTTAGCGTTAGCTTGTACTATGGTGATCAGACGACTGATAAACATAATATGTACATATATTTAATAAATAACGATTATTATACTAAAAACATATTTATATAATAAATAACTATTATTATTGACAGGCCTGTTGGTTAGTGAACCTAACTGCTACACCGGAGGTCGTGGGTTCGTTTCCCACCCAGTTCAAACTTTTCTATGATGAGC
>DWJZ01009569.1:0-10628 GCA_018249125.1 Asbolis capucinus
CACCTCTGAATTTCAAATTTATGTTGGCATCAGGAGTTGATTATCACATGTTACGATGAAGGAGAATATCATGAGTAAACTTGCACTCCTAAGATATCTCCAAAAAAGGTTCCTGAAGGTGCGTAAAGTCCACCAATATGCAATTCGATTTAATTAAAAAAAAACTTAGGTACAAATCGTATCCTAGTATACGAGCAAATTTTTGCTGCGTCACTTATTATATCTTTTTTCTTTGTAGGCGTTGCTTGTTCTGTGTTCCCACTACCTGAGTATCAAACACAATGAAGCATGGTTGGAAACCAAAATACAAAATCCAGGCTTACTTCCTCAAGATGAGAATATATTGGACGAATTCTTACATATTGGCAAGTATGTACACTTCGTTTTCCAAGATAAATTTGTAACTATTATTTAAATATTTGGTTTTGAATAGGTATGTCAGTATCAGAAGTGTAAATTCATAAATATTAACTACTACAATTATTTACAGGGGTTGGGCAAATGAAATAAAACAACAGCAAGAAAAAGTTATTGAACACGCCAAATTACAGGTTAGGTTTTCAGTCAATTATACCTACTTGATCTGGTGGGATGATTTTATTACATTTCCTTACCCAAGGCCATTCAATGAAATTCATTAAACTTCAGCGTCTCCCACAGGGCTGTCTCGATAAATGTGATTATTATGTAGACATTTGACATAATTAAGAAAAAGTAAATGTCGGCTCTTCTGCTTCTTTATCAGGATATTTATATAAAAATTCCTGTTTTATCGTTTATATTTTTTTAACATCCTTATATACCTAACGATATTTTCCTACCAGCAGAGTTAATGCACTTAAATAAAGAAAAAATCTGCCCCTACAGGAAATCGAAGAAGAATGTTCCCTGTACGTGTTCCTCGGTCGCGTTAGACTAAACATAGCTCTGGACGCGTTACGTGAGGTCCGGTGTATAGCGAGGTCGGCTGATCGCTGTCGGATGTCTCACGCGTTGATTCACGACGCAGTGTCCGCGCATCACAGGCGATCTGTCGCCGCTAAAGTCCAGGGGGAGCCGGTGTTACGCACTTACCAACCTCCGCTGGATGATCAGGTACTTCTTCTCGTTTGATGCTTTTGAAAGAGGTTTAGTACCCAAAGATAGCTAGTATGAATACTTCTTCAGAAGTCATGATAATAATACAATGAAAGAACAAAGATTTTATACCTAATCAATTGTATTGAATATTAATGGAAAACAATATTGGCACAAAATAATCCATCACTGCATCATTTTATTTCAGAATGTAACCGGCCAGTACGTAAAGATCTTTAGTATTCATCCCAAAAATAAACCACAGCCAAGAAATTTGGAATTGTCTGCTTAAATTGTTCTTATTAAACTTAATTATTATTGAACTTATTATATTAAAACATTTAACTTAAAAGTGTCTTGTTTTATTATAAAAAAAATATAAATTCAGTTTAGTTGAAGCTTTAGCAGACTTCGTATGTAGACGATGCAGCTGGGACAGCGAGCCATTCCCTGGGAAGGTCATACCATGGTTATATTGATCGTGTGAAAAATAATTGTGTGTAAGGACTTAATCAAACTCGGCAATCCGTAATAACATACATTATATATTTCTTAATTGTAAACATGTTCATAGATAAAGTTTATAATCTTAATAGACAGAGTGAGAAATGTTTATGATACCGACCGATCCACATACGAAGTTTATTCCTTGTTGGAGGACATTTTGCCACAATACCTTCAATTTAACATAACATTACGAAGACTAAATATTTTAACTATATAAAATTATCAATGTCATGAAACGTTACAATTGTTTTAATGTAAGCTAAACTATACAAAATCATTCAAGTTTCAAAACACAAGAGTACATGTCATGTTAAGGCTTATATGGCTTTAGGAAAAATATTCTAAGCATTATCATATTATTTTCAAGTTTCTATTTCATATTCTAAATGTTATGAAACATTCTTAATAAATCGAATTAGGCTGTTGGAATGTTAGAACCAGATTGATCAAATAACTGTTTAACAAGCAAATAACAATATATGAGGGAAATATGTATTTTCGTGCCTACGTAAGGCGGTTTCTACTGGACGACTTCACTTAAATAAATGATAAGAAAACTAAATTATATTAATTTGTAACATATTACAAAATTACCCAATAATAAATCAAAAAATATTTACTTTCTAATCGGCCATATTTATTAAATTTCATATATCTGTTTGTGTTAGGAATATCAGATATCGATAAAATTTTAATGGTACCACATGATGAACACCAACTTTTGAACAAAAAAGGATAATCAGATTATTACACCGAGTAAAAAGTAAAGTAACGAGCGTTACATAGTAGTAGTATTATATGTATAGTCGAATTGAGAATCTCCTTTTTATTATTAATTTGGGTATTGTCACTTGGCACAATCTAGTTCTAAGAATCATCGTAATACATCTATTGATATATATTGTTATATTAACGTGATAATTGGACAACGACGTCATAAATATATTTTATTAGTAAAATCCCTAATTGGTTTTAAGAACCTCTAACACGAACCGACGTTGAACACTCCATAGTATAAGGAAGGACTTCCTACATCAATTAAATGTAACTCTTTGATATATAGTAAATGTATATTTTCATTTTGTAACATTTACAATAGAATGTTTTGACAAATAGACTTTTATTTTAATATCCCTATATATAACAGAGCTTACAATATAAATCTTTCATAGTGTTATACATCGATGAACTAAAGCTACCACATTCACGTACTGACAATTTTGCAATATACAGCTAAAACATGCTTTAGGAATATATCATTTAATTCGGAGCACTGAAAATTAGCTCAAAACATGAATGTTATATGAAAATAAAATCAATCATGGCTTCTATGCATTAACGTCTGAGTGCACACTAAACAAAAACCGTGCTATGTTAACTTTAAGTACGAATAAATTATTTATTGACTTAAAATACACAGGTACACAAGCGCAATATGTTAAAATGTTGTACGTGACAGCTTTAGATAATCGAAATATACTTTACATAACACTAACATAAAATTATAAATGCGGAACACCAACAAATTGTAATGCAGGTATTGAAAGCTCAGTACCCATTCTTATTGTTAATTATAACACATATTACATTAATATAAAAGCGACAATTTGCCATTACTCAACTTGAGCCAAGATGACTGGCTAATTTGACTAGCAACGTTTCTGAGTATGTACTTATTTATCGGGTACTTTTTGTTCATACAACCGATAACATTCAACATTCTGCATTCCGCCAATATAATGAATATAATTTGCAAAACATATTTTCGGCAAGCAAGTAAATGCTGTAAATCATACAATATTAACTTTAGTACAATATTATAATCTTTAGTTACAAAAGTAATAAAACCACTTAAACTTAGTTAAATAATAATAATTGGCACTTGCATACATTGATGTTTAAATTCAATGTAAACTTTATGTCTACGCGGGCATAGAGCTCTCATGCCGAGTATAGTAATAAAAATGTAACTGGAACATTATATATAGTGTTATTGTAAACAACTATATCTAAAACTGCAGTCTCATATGCCTCATTAAACTTCTACATAAGCCTAGTAATATGTTAAACTAAAATACACCACATATCCATCCACATGAAATGAACACCTCCAACAATATGAATATTGGTGAAAATGTAGTTGAGACTGCTTATTACAACATCAGTGCTAGCATCGGTTTTATATTTCAATGTATTTCACAAAAACCAATTATGTAGGTGAAATGATCACTCACTTTGCTTTGCCTTACTGATTTAACACACTTGGTTCTATGTAATTGTAGATACATTTTGAGAAAATATAAAATAGAACAAAGCAAACTGAAAACCAAATATAGCGAACAACGTTGATTATTGTGTAAACCGATGCTATAGCAAAACCATTTCAAAAAAACAGTCTAACAATGACTTATTGTCAACAGGGAAAGATATTTTAATCAAATATCACCAACAGAATTAATTTATTTATAAATAATATTTATAAAACAGCATTATGACAGAGATAACATATCAAACGTAAAAAAATATACATTATTTTGGCATAATTATAAAGTCTATATCATCTTACTTGTTTTTAATAAAAAATTCATATCAAACTTCGTATTTATTTTTGTCTGCAGAAAGTGACTAATTTATTTTGAATTGTGAAATTGAAGCAACGGAATTGGGGCACTTCGTAGGTAATGCCTTTACGTAATGTACAGTACTTGCATGTTATAAATAGGTAACTAAAAATTTACAGAGTTCGAAATGTAGGGCGTTAAGTAATATTTTATATTCGATTTATTTTTGAATGGGTTATTTTTCCACTAACGTAAATATGTGACATATATATAGACAAAGATGTAACTTACAGTCAGTTACTTATTATATTTAGGTCTTGTATAATAATTATAGTTGTATTTCATTCATGTTTGATATGTATAGAATGGTGAGTAGATTAAGACAGTGTAACGCAATTATTTCTATTCTGATTTCAGTATAAACATAATTACATAGAATAATACCTTTATTTATAGCATTTATAATAAACAAATAATATTTACATATAAAAAATATGTATATACTGAAACTATAACGCTATTTTGCTTATCAGTACGTTTGTGACAAGGAATAGATGAAAGTTGAAAAAAATACATTAATTTATGTACTTCTATTATACAATAAATGTGTGAATAAAGCACAACTGAAGCTTCAATGGAGCAGAAGTGACATATTACACCACAACATACTTTCATACGTAACTATTATATAAAGATGTTTTTAACAGTCTGCTTATATTAGTTAATTATTAATTCGATATAAACAAATACAACTACACAATCATTCGAACATGTTTTGGTCATAAAGCTTTTGTTTAATTTGTTTTTTTATGAAATTCAATAACCGCATAAGAAAATAATATACTTTTAAATGAAAGCACTAACATTTGAAGTAACAATGGTATTATTATTAAGTTACATAGGACCGTTGTTAATAAAACAGTATCATAGTAAGTACACATTTCTACAAAAATAATTGAATATTTAGTTACAATGGAGAAATAACTCATTTGGTTCCATACCCAGAATGTACGAGATGTTTCATTTGTAAGGCCATGTACATATTATTATCTTCAGTTTATTAAATCCGTGCCAGTTTCAATTTTGAATTAATACTTACTAGTCTGTACTCCGTATTAATTTTATTACAAAGTTCTTTATAATGGCGTTAGTTTCAGGAAATCTAATGTTATTGAACTATTACAATTTTTTTAAGTTAAACGTGGTTTTATGCACTATTATTTGAAAATGTGTAACCTGCAGTATGGGTACTTAGCTGTAATACATCTTTACCTCCTTGTCTACACCTAAATTGCCATTTATATTACATAAAAATAGCAAATGAGATTATTTTCTTCACATTTATTATCCTGCATGTGTCTTAAAATTGGTGTTATTATTATTAGTTACAAATTCACAATCACTTGATACACCACTGGGCAGGGAACAATACAATACATAAGACTATTCGATCTTTTTAATATCATTGATAAAGCCTGCGATAAATATCTGCTTTCTAACATACACTGTAATAAACCCACTAAGTTACTAATAAACAAATATAAAACATTTTATACGTATTCATACGTGTACATAATAGAAGCTCGCCCAAATACCTAGATAAATGATCTAAATACAATTCTATTATGTTAATGTTTCTACTAATAAAATTCATTCGTTCCTTCTGCATTATTGTTTTTAGCGAATTACATTCATTACAGAAGTATAGTTAATATGTTTTTTAACAACGTTTTGAAATTAATCATTAATGTCTAGATCAATCACACGTTTAATGCATTGCACTCGATAAGAAAACACAATAGTTGGAATGAATGATTACAGAAATCAAATTTTACTGTAGTTAAACACATAAGTTAAACATGCAATACAAGTTGTATTCATGATTGTTATTTGACAGCAAACATGCGTCAAAGTGTAGACGTTTTCTTAAATTCGCCAATGGAAATATTATATAATAAATTGTATACGTCCATAATAATATATATTTACAGACTCATCATTATGTTCCCTGACAATAGTCTATTCCAAGTGTTATTTGGAATAGACGGTTGCTTCTAAAGGCGAAGCATGCATTATAAATACACTGCAAACATCAGTCCTTGGGCAAGCATACTCTACTCAATAATGACAATCATAGAGCTACAATATAACATTTTACATTAAAATATGGCCATCCGTTCTACAACAAATTAGAATAAATATATTTTATTTACATTTCAAATGCAAATAGAACTTTATAAATCGTAGGTCGCTTCCAGAATCGCACGCGGATTATCTGAAATTAAATAAAACAGCAGAATTAAATATTTAATATATTCAGTAATAAATTGCTAGCGTCGATATTTCTCTTATATTAAATGGACCCTTAAAGTCTAAAATGAATAAGCTACTTCTAAAGCCTCGATGCGGCCACAAATGTTAGAGCATTAGTTCTTAATATGGAAAATAATTAGGACCGGCAGTAAATTAATGTTTCCCACCTATCCTACTTACACATTCACTAAGATGAACAGAGAATGAGTAATAGCAATTCTTGCAGCTTCCACGCGTTAATTGTAAAAAACAATGGTATAGTTCGTATAGACCAGGGATGAGCAACCTTTTGAATGAAAGGGACTAATTTTAATTTGATTTTTGCTAGACGATCGCACATAGATTAGCATTATTTATACTTAATCAAATCTACTTAACGTTATATAGAGTTATGAGTAAATTTTTATATATTTACTGAATTATATTTTATATTTTGATACAGTGTTTGACCTTCTAAGTATAAAAAATCCAATTTAAAAATGCTCAAAAGGCCGCGTGCGGCCCGCGGGTTCGGATTGCTCACCTCTAGTATAGACCATTGCCCTATAACCGATAACTGACCGAACATAAAGAAATTGCAATGAAAATTAAGCGCAAAATGTATTGTTTATTTATTATAAAGATCATTAAATTATAGAAATGCGTGTTCATGATACTCAAAACCATAAAGGTGCTCTAAAGAACTAAACATTTTTTATTACTAATATGAACAGAAAACTGTCATAGGTAAATTATTTATCAATGATGTTATTTTCGAAGCCTTACAATATGACTTGGGAAAATTAAGTTAGTTGAATTTTGAGTTTTTAAAAATCGAATGAAAACCGCTTTGAACGCATTTATTTGTCTACTATTGTAAGTAATTTCATTATATTTGGAATTTTAAATTAAAGCTCGATTGTAACGAAATTTACATTTGTTTGTTAATTGACTTCGACGAACTTTCACTCTCTAAGCGTAATGACAACTTATTTTATGGTCCTGCATCATATTTTTGCTAACTTTGTTTAAACATAATAGTATTTAAGTTATTTGAGAAATTACTATGTAACGTAGTATAAGAATACTGGATATTATTTAATTATGAACTTGTTTGTAGAAATTATGTTAAGATTGCAAAAAAATATTTTGAGCAGGGCCATATTTATTGACTACTTTTTGGAACGTGGTGAAACTAGTAAGCCGATAAATTATATTAAAATTAAATTTCATTCTTATTAAAGTTTTTTGAACATTGATCATCTCTAGCAACCCCTGGAACGCCGAAGCACGGATCCGTGTATCTTGATCAACCGCCTAAGCACGGATCCGTGTTCAGTCTACTTTGTCAACTATGCAATTTAATTTGAATTGTATGGTCATAGTATAGAGGCTAATATTCTTTGCATTTAAAAACGGAATCAATGAGCGAACTATAGACATCACTAACACTTGAAGTTAGCTGTATTTTCGGTATTTGCGAAACATTTCAAATTGTCCGCTGTGCATCGCGCATTGACCCTGGATTTTCAAAATAGTTTTTATATATAAATATTCATTCTAAACACGGCTTAGAAGCATTAGTATGTCAAAAAATATATCACTTACCGAAATTCCTAATCCAAAAATCCAAAATTGAGCTTTAAGGTAAGTCCGACACATTGTCAGAGTTACTGAACATAGAAGCGACCATGCTGTCAAATTCTGGGACAGCCTCCTCATACATCTTTAACTGTTGTGACAATGAGTCTGAATCCACAGACCGCGACAGCTGGAATACCTCCGTCCACTCCTCGCTCGCCGACCTCGCCTGTATACACTCTTGGTAGAAGTTAGCCAACTCTGTTATCGGGCTTCCATCCGCAAATGGGAAATCCTGAAAAAACACAGAAGGCCATTTAAAATACAGAATATTAATTTCTGCGTAGATTGTTTTCCGTGGTATAATTTTGTTACCTTATTAAGAACTTTGACACATATACATATGTACATTCATATAAAGTGTAAGACAGGGGCATAGTGGATATATGCAACAAATTCAAATAGAACTATGTAACGAGTGAAGGAATTTCGGTTGTTTTTAAATTTCATGTTGAGACCGCAGTTAATGAAGACATTTCTTCATTCTTATTTAATTCAACATGTTCATGTCGGGAAACGCCTGGCTGACTATCGATGACGCAGAACACCGCCCACCCCCGCTTCTATTCATTCATGTATGATGATTCCCTTTTACTAGCTGTTCGTCCTTTTACAGTCGTGAGTTATTATTATATTTTATACAATCTTTTCTGCATTTAGTATAAACTAAATATGACTTTGTTTAATAGGTGGAATTCGTTGTTTCCTTTATTATAATTGTATCGCATTATATGTACGTATTGAAAAAATCGCTAACTTAACATAAAATTATAACGCGCATCAATGACTCCTGATAAAATGAAAGTTAGTCTATTTTAGGAATGTTGTATAAATAAATTACTTATTAGAAAGTTGTTCACCTAACGAAGGAAACCGTCTTGTAAACCATCACCTTTTAAAATAAACAACTTTTAATAATGTAATGTTTGAAAATTGTAAATAAATAATGGGTTTTTTACATCTCAATCTGCCAATCCTAAAATTGGCCAAGTGGAATTGTGCTATATAGCCAAGTCATTATGACCACATTTGGGATAGTTAGGACTGGTCATGAGATTGTAAAATACTACACACAACCATACCAATATATTATTTGTGTAGCCCTCGCACAGCTACCCAGAATAATAATTTCTATACTAATCATTATACAAACTTCGCTAGCAGCGGTTATGTATTTATTAAATTTTTTCATAGGAAAACTAAAAGCTGAAAATAATTACAAGGCTCAGCAGTAGGAGGAAGAGGGCCAATAAAAGTTTAGCACGGGTACGAGCTCATAGCCCAGCAATATCAACCAATTTAAATTAAGCAAACGTTAAGGCAAAAGTTAAGCAAAAGCTGCCGCGGTCATTGGTAGAGGTGAACGCGAGTGGCAATACATATATAATTAGCGTATTCGCGCTTCGAAGGGAACATAAAGCCAGCGGTCTCGGTTTTGATCGTTTAATAGCAATCGTTCAGCCGTGTCGAAAGTGTTCGGGCGGCTTAAAATATCCAGACGCTTGTATTTGCCGGAAACACCTCTGCCAATTTACTGGAACAGCGTGTTGGGAACTCTAGGCCTCCTCAGTCACAAGGAATGCTTAATAAGTGAGCCATTAATAAATTAAAAATAAATATTAATTTTGCACTTTAAAATAGCATTTTTATAGAGTTTTGTTTATCTCATCAATAGTAACATATAAATGTAAATATTTTAACAAGATTAGGCATCCAATGCACATATCGAATTCAGTATTTTTCCTTGGAAAAGTCTCATAAATACGCTTCGACTCCGCAAAAAATTCAATTCATTGATCTATGATCTTATATTAATTTGTTAAGTCTTTCAGCTATGAAATAAAATGTGTTTTAAAAATCGCGTACCTGCGCACAGAAAAAAGAGATCCGTATTTGAAGTCACATAGTTAATATAATAATTTGTATCATCATATGGCACAAATTTAATGAATAAAGTATCTAATAGCACCCTCACTATTCCTTAATTCGCCAGAAAGGTCATAATAACACAAATATCCTTTCTAAGTTAGTCGTTTGTCTTATTCTCGTGCCAATTTAACATTCATTGTGTGAATAGGCTATTACTTACTTAGTTTTTTGCTTTTACTAGTTAGTACGTTTCGTAGTCAAGCGCTATTATAACTATTTATTAACTATTAAAATTAAAAGCTAGTTATTAACTATTAAAAAAATGTAAGAGTCGCCAGCAACGCCAATCGAAGTTTATATAATGTAAAATAGATGACCCAAAATATCACCTGATTCAGTTATTTCTCTTCATTGACGCTAGCAGTGACTTTCCCGTCAATAATTAATAATTTGCATCATGCTCTAAAGTTGTTGCTCATCCAACTAATAGACACGCCCACAAATGCTTAACTAATCGATCACTTCGTATAGACAAAAGGCATTGAGTTACGAAGCTCCTAATTTAAAATTACTTACAGTTATATTACGAAATAAATTAATAAATTAAATATCTTTGGACAACTCACACTCGGCCATCTGAACCCAAACTAAGCGTTAGCTTGTGCTATGGTGATCAGACAA
>DWJZ01009570.1:0-10628 GCA_018249125.1 Asbolis capucinus
AGAAAACTCAGGAGTGCTGGTTTCCCTACAATATTTTCTTTCACCGTAGCAAGTGATAATCAACTTTTGATACGCAAACTTCGAAAATTACAAATAGAATTGAATAAATCCGATTATATCCCGCGTCTAAATTTTTTAGCATGATAGCAAATGACCATGTTGGATAAAACTATAAAAATATTCACTTTACTGCACCTAGGCCACGACAGAACCTTGAAATACTCTCAAGTAATGGAAGTACCTATGACCAAGCTAGGAACAATGGAAGGTAACTGACCTACAGGTCCATCCGCTTACCATCACGCTGTGATCGAATACAATCTGATGGCGCACAATAAGTACAATGTACTTTATAGATAAATCGATTTAGGGTATAATTCTGAAGGCTTCAAGGAATTTATTTAGTGATTAAGAATTCGCCCTCCTACTCCAAGGAATTCGGTTTCGAATCCCAGGACGTACACTTCTGACTTTTCGGAGTTGTGTTCGTTTTAAGTATTTAAATGTCACTCGCTGTAACGGTGAAGGAAAACATCGTGAGAAAACCTGCATGTTGGGGAGTTTGTAAAACAAGGTGTGTGAAGTCTGCCAATCCGCACTTGGCCAGCGTGGTGGACTATGGCCTTAACCTTCTCATTCAGAGACCTGTGCTCAGTAGTGGGCCGTGATGGGTTGAGATGATGATGAGTATTTTAGCGTTCTGAATATAAATATTATAATTTATTTGAAAAAAAAACTGACTTCAAATTAAGTACATCAACAGGAAATAACAAACTATATTAAAATATATAAAAACCCAAGTTTTAGTTATAGACCCATAATACGAAGAAACATAAAAATTCATAACTGTATTGTTAACCGTTGAGGAGTTCCCTTGTCTAAAGACAATCCTGAAAGTAGCTGTGACGTCATGCTTATCTTAAAAATGTATTCATATTGACGGAAACTTGATGCAAAATTTCAGCTCCGTAGTGTAAGAGGAAGTGACATTAATGGGAGAGTTATGGTAAACAATCCGTAGGTGTACGAGGGCAGCGATCATGAGTTTTGCTGTTCTATATGAAGAGTTCCATCACTTCTCCGAAGACACCCTTTACTATCCCACCTAATGCGGTTATGTGGTCCTAAATGGTGAAATTTCTCATTTAATCATTTAATAACAACCTATTCACACTTGAAAACACATTGTAATCGAACGGAAACACTGACGCTGGCAACCTATTCCAGTCCTTCGCGGTACGTATGAGAGAAGTTGCACTTCTGAGAATTCTCCATATTGTTCTCAAAGGCGTGTAAAGTCTACCAATTAGCCAGTAATGATGAATGTCAGAACACCGCAGAAATAACTATAGATAATCTATAATACAGATATAATAATAATATAATATAGATAAAACTATAGATAAATAATCTAGCAATATTGCTAATAATAGGGTCTCCAGGGGGTGTGTAAAAAAATAATTGTTTGCCAACTAAAAACTTTGTTACTATATTTTAGCATGTGTTACAATAGTTACAGACCTACAAACGACACATTTACACTATAGACGGACATCACCGCGCTCCCGGCTAGTATTTGCACGAGATCTAATGCCAATGAGTGGAATCAAGCCTGGGAACGCACCCTGACGCCGCTAGTGAACACTCCGGACCTGACATCGGCCGGTGTCACCCTAGTTTTAAGTTAAATTTCATTATTATGTATTAATTAAGTAATAAAAGTAAATATATATAAAATAAAATTGTTTATTTCGCACCTGTTGCGCCAGTCTCCCGTAATTCCTGTCACAATTTTATATGTTACTATAATGCGCTATACGTATCCACATATTTTTTTACAACAAGTATCTTCACATGCTCTCTCAAACCCATTTTCAACATATGATTTCAAAAACAAATTAATTTAATCCCGGTACAGTTGAATAAAAAAGGTGTTATGTTTTAAGTTGAATCAAAAGATCATACTTAAAAACCTAATTTGGTCTAATTCATATTTATGGACATCCTTTTTTACCAGTAATTCTTCAGAATATTAGGTTGGGATCTTTTATATCGTGCTAATGATTATGATTTAATTGTAGTGTCTAATGTAATATAAGTGCAACTATTTAAAATTTATAACTATTTAAGCCGAAATTCTTCGAAAATGTTTTCAGAGAGTTCGCTTTACATAGAGCAAAATGAATTCGTTGATGTCTTTTGTACGTAATACGTACATTTTATACGGAAATATGGGTTTTTATCGGTAGATAATTTATATAAAACCTTTAACAGGAAAAAACCACTCATTATTTTTCATAGTGATTAATCACTAACTTGAACTAGCAGGCTAAGAAAAATCTTCAGCTCAATAATACACGGAGGGACTGCATTAATATAAAGTAGAAAATAAAAAATAGGCCGTCAAATCAAAAGGTTCGTGTTACATATTGCCTCACACCGGCACTTCAACATTTCGCAACAACAATACAAGAACACAACTAGTCAACTGGTTTAAATTTGCACAGACTTACTACACCAAAACGTTGTAGAAAAACATTCACAAACCTTCGACTGCGAGTTATATTGATTCCTTCAGAAGTTTAAATTTTGTTAATTTATTTTGACACACTTAAAGCCGTTTACATTGGTTATCTTTAGTCACTATTAATAAAAAAATAAACAGTTGTTTCAGAACGTAAACAAAATTTAAAAAAAAGAAACGCGCGCGTTTCCGAGGACTCCCGCCGCAACACTGGCACGTGATTGGTTCTTGAACTCAAAGCGCGGGAGTGCACATGTCAATATGACGTATTTGATCAGAGACAGGTTCTATGCGGCCGGTATGTAAATAATTATGGCGCAATATCAAAATTATAATTTATTAACTGTTGCGATTCTAACTGAATTTCCTATGATTTAATTAGAGCGTCTAGCGCAAATTGCGTTCGCAAATTTTGCAATAACCCGCTTTGCTAGCAGATCAGGATGACAGAAAATTTAATGTTATCGGACTGGTTTTTAATAACAATCCATCAATCTTTTCGTAAAAAATGAGTTTACGCTTTAACTTACCTGAAATATAAACTTTAATTAATTTAAACAGGTCTTCATAACAAAAAATAATGCATGACTGGTTTTATAGTTCTCAGCTAATAAATAACTAGATAAAGGCATTTTCTAATCTTTAAAACATTAATATCTTTAATTTTCTATTATTGTTAGAAATAAAAAATCATACCAAAAATTCTGTCAACACAGATTTTTTTTTCCTTCTATATGAATTCTGAAAACTAAAATAATGACAAATGAAAAAATAAAAATAAAAATTGAAGACAAATTTGGCGGACTTTTATCAGGATGAATGGTAAACAGTCTCACGTGAAATTTTATGAAAAAAAATCTAAATAATCAAAATTGTTAGGAGAAGATGTCATACAGTAGACAGCCAGTGACTCACTGATTTGAATATCAATCAATTGTTCATACAGCTACTAGGCTACCTCTTTATTTTTGAATACGAAATATATCTAACGGTAAAAGCTTTGTATAGTATTAGGAAGAAATAGAATTAGTCAACTAATGTTCATACGTATTAGTAGTGACGTAACCACGAAAAATCGACACATTGTAATTTTATTTAACAAATTACTGGGATGGTATCACGAATAAATCCGCGATACTAATATCTCTAATTGTAACAGTTATATCCCAATAACTACTTTTTCTGGTAACTGGTTCTTCCCAGATGAAAAGAGGCCAGTTCCTAGTAATAAATCAATATTATCTGAGTATGATCTTTTGTTGTACCTACCTTTGATGAATTTTAAAATAAATTTTCTTTAAAATTTTTGGTCATTTCCTAAATCGCAGTCTCTCAGGCCGGGGGTTCTTTTATTTGTTCTTTTTTTCGGGAAAGTACTTTCAGGTAACCCCGTGGCCATACCTTGCCACGAGAGTTTGCAATGCGACGTGCACCGTACCGCGACTACCCACCCCAAAATCCCTCTGCGATTCCGACTTACAGACACAGCAAGAAGAGGAGGTATCATCTAGGCCTTATGTTCTCTTTCAGGCCGGGAGGTCCTATTACATTACCTGGTCTAGACATTAGCGTGCAAGACACACACAAACGTAGTCAGAGAAACGTATCTAATTTTTTTTTTTGGGTTTAGAATAAAATCGATAGAATAAAACCTATTCCTTACTATAAATTTCCAATAACACTGGCCAAATATCTTCCACGTACAGAAAGATTGGTTACATATTTATTAACCGTATATATAAGTAGTGAATTGATGTAAAGATTTCAAAACGTACTTATAGGGAAAATAACGTTTAAATTATGTTTAATGCAACTGTAAGATAATGACGAGCATACTGTAATTTTATAACCTAAAAGAAAGTGTAATTATATGACGCAAAACAGGTGTTAATGGTAAATTATAATTCTATTAGTAATTATTAATTACTATAATTGTTAGTAATTACAAAAAGTACCATAATTTTGCATTTTTTTTAATGACACTGTCGTTAATGAAAATTATCTAACGTCTTTACATGCCTTAATTGCATTCACGTAAATGTCATTAAACAGTAGGTAATTTTACAACCACTTTTAGAAGAAAAAATAAAAAAACATTTATTCCGCCTGGTGTGAAAAAAAAAAGAAAGCTACAAGCCTTTATTTAACTTGTAGTGTATGCCTGTACATTCGTATGTTAGTATATTTGGTTACGGGTTAAACCTTGCAAGCTTAATGATACCCACTTCCTCTTACAATAGGGATCGAAAATTTTGCATAAATTTGTCATTCTAATGATGTATTTTTATGACAAGCATAACCTGATACTAGCTTTAGGATTGGCTCCAACGGTTAACAATACAGTTATAAATTTTTATGTTTCTTTGTATTATGGAAAGCGTGTGTTTTTAAATATTTTTAACAAACCTTGTTATATGTTACTAGGTGTACCCGTAGCTTCGTTTACATCAATTGTTTTTATTACCAATGGGCCAACAATTAGAGGAGTGGAATTAGGAAAGAAATTCTTAGTGACAATCAAGAGGTATTTTCGAAGAAACTTTCAACCACCTTTCCTATGCTAGGAAAAACTAAGAAAATACTAAATTTATATTAAATGGATATTGGAGATATGAAATATTAAATTCAAGGTAAATAAATACATACAATCATCGAGAAGCTTCTATTGATTTTTTTAAATATTCGCATTATTTTGCCATTACTTTCGTTGCATTACAAAATATAAAAAAAATTGAGAAACATGAATTTATTAGTATAAATAAGGAATGTTTGTAAATTACTAGTTGATGCTTAAGAAAATTCTCATACAAATTTTTATCTCCTATAGCAAGGAAACTCCTAACTGTTAATGCGGGTTATACAGACAAAATTAAAAAAAAAAATCTTGCTCTATCACGATATCGAACCTGGACCCCCCGAGTAGGAGGCCAAATTCTCAACCACTAGGCTAACACCACTTTTATTGTTCAACATACCACGCCCGACCTTTTGCTTAACTTTTTTGATTGTTTACAATCGAAACACCAATTGGCATTCCCATGCATTGGTAAAATTTGCGTTGGGCATGAACGATAACAGAAACATTTGTTTCAAAGCGGGTTTGACTATTTTCTGAATCTCCTGTCCGATAGTGTAAATTTATTCCGTTTAAATAGCCTAAACTAAAATAGAGTCAACAAAATGATAACAAGATTTGATCTCTGTGTTTAGTATATTTCGTAATTGTTACAAATGTAACATCTAACTCATAACCTGCATTTAGTATTACTTCATTCGTATTTGTGTGTGTTTTCCTACACTTAATGAGTCAGTAGTTTTCCCACGTCCCGAGACAATGAGTTATCTGTCTCTGTTCGTTCTGTAATGGTGAAAAAAGTCAGAGCTAGAGAACAATTGCATTGATGATTCGCCCTGACGAAGCCTTGAGGTCCCAAAATGGTAATGTTTTAAAGAAAACATCCATCACTTCCTTTGTACTTGAGATATTAACTGTGCAACCTACTTACAAGAGTATGAGTTGGTACTCGTCTGTCGACATCAAACGTTTGACAAAGTTTGCTTAATTTTACTCAGCGAGTAACAAATAAAATAATACTTAATTGAGCTTATGTATATTCATGCAACTGGTTCAAGATACACGCTACAAAATACTATTCCTAATATTCTGTAGTGAGAAAATTAATTCAACCTTGACAAAACATTCTTGTAAAAAAAGAAAAAGAAAAAACAGGAAAGAAATTATTTCTGCTTAAGCGTGATGGCTTATAAATTTAATACAGGCAATAATTAGACAATTTTTTTGTACGTAGCCTATATCCACCCTAAAACCATTTAAATAAACGTAATATATTTTGTACTATTTCGGATAAGCGTTTTTGAGTTAAGACGCACGGCCAAACCGACATAAATTCTAAAAATCGGCGGGTCGATTACGTATCTTGCAAACGGAAAGCGATTACGAAAATTCGGCAATAATTGCTCATAGATCGCAAATTCATATTACGTATCAGGGACAATCGTGCTGTTTAAAAGGCATTAGCGTTAGGTTCATGGTAAAAAGTACACAGAATTGAGCAAGCGATCTCGAATACGTATAATAGGATGTTTTTTTACATATAATAATAGTCAGTACTATTATTGCCGATGGCAAGCTGCCTGCTCGCTGGTTGCAAATGACAGCTAACAGGGCGACCGTTTTTGTGAATTTTTTACATCTTAGTTAGGAGTAGTTGTTGAAAATACTTCCATGAATAGATATGTAATTATAATTTCATTATAAGATTTTATTGTCAGGTGAGGACAAAAGTGTTACTTTCTCACTCAGAGATTTCTCCGATATGGACCGTTATAAACGTCTAATGCGATGTGTATACAATTTAAATTTATATTTATTTAATACATATAAAATAACTGTTACAACTTCATGTTCATAACTAAGCTGAGCTTGGGTTCTTGAGTCACCGATCATGAGTCAACTGTGGTAGGACAGGTGCTCGAGCATCCTTACGGTGTGAACGTGAAAATATTCACCCACTGCCTGTGGGTTAAGGCTGCTTCGAAACATTGTGTAGCTGCCTATCATCTGTTTAAATATACACATGAAACACATTTTGTCTGTAAGGAGTAAATATAAATTTAATATTAAAATAGAGAAAGTAAACTTTATCAATACCACCTAATCTTATAAGGAAGAAAGATTTGAAGTATTTCTTTGAGGCGAATGCTCCGAAACTACTGGACCGATTTGAAAATCTTTTTTCAAAATATTTTGTGTTCTTCTGGATGAACATAGACTATAGAATATTTTAAAAACGTTAGGAACCCATATATGAAACTTTGAAAATATAACCCATCCTTATATCGTATGCGCTGCGGAAATAATTGAAACTGGAGCAAAGTGATGTTCTATAATTTTATAGAGAATATCAATATCTAACTGATATAACAATACAAATAAGCCCTGGATACTAGATGTCTATTACATTTGTCATAATAACTACTTCTTCATGTTAAAATATTCCGAAATGAAGCGAGGTCAGTTACTGGTTAGTAATAAATAAACGCCAGGATTCCTTACAGCATATCGTGTAGAATTTTATAATTAATTTTCATCTGTCAAATGCATGCCTATCCGGGCTGGGAATTGAAATTGAGACACCTTAATTCGCAGACAGAGTCACTAGCAATTAGGCTACGGTGCGGTAAGAAAAACTATGTACGCTCATGTAGAACCACTTCGTATTGAAAATTTAAGGTGATTATATATTCCATTCTCATCGGCTTTGACGCTTTTAATTATGGCAGTATTCATATTAATTTTCATACATATATTCATATTATATCAATTTATTGTAAGTTTGGATTGGCTACTAACCGTCCACCAATCCGCACTGAAGTAACCTGTAATATGCTCCAAGCCTCCCCAGCTACAAACGACTCTCTGTGGGATAACTGGGTTAATACTACGCTGTTCAAACAATAAACAGTTGAAGACGGAGTTGCGTGTATTACAAGTGTCACTTTAAAGTCTTACGTGGGAGCTGTTAATTTATCGTAACATGTGAAGGCAGCGTCCGTGATGCTGCCTACTACCTACCTTTCATAAAGCCTACAGTGCTGATTAGAAACCACTCAAATGAAAGATTAAACAAAAATAAATAATTAGTCTTTAGCAACACAAAACATGCGTTATGTGCGTTTTAAGCATTTAAATGTCACTCGCTATAACGGTGAAGGAAACTTTACACTCTGCTCTGTCGTATTATAAGGACTACCTTGGTATACACAATTCCTAGTGGCAATGGTAAAATAAGGTTCATTTCAAACGTGTCGGTACTAATATTTGTCTTTCACTGAAATTATTAATTCCCTAAATTAATGTTTCTCATAAAAAACTGTACCAAATCTAATATCATCCCACTAATATATTAGAGAGAAATCTTGTGAGCACAATGTTTGTCACTCCTTCACGCAAAAACTACTGAACCGATTTGGATGAAATTTAGCATAGATTAGTTATAGTCTGGACGATCTGAACACGTATGCTATTTATCAACCTACGTGCTATGCGAGCGAAGCCGCAAGCACTCTCTAGTGATTAATAATTCCCCGCAGTACCTTTGTACTTGTATACTTTTATACAGTCGTTACTACAAGTACAATGTTATTTATACGTAGGTTTACCAACCCTATTATGTTCTATAACATAAATACATGTCTCGAAATACAATACATTACTATTAATGTACTGTATTTCGGGACTCCATACTATATACTGTTCAAAAGATATATTGTACGCGATATACTATATTTCAGTACAATATATCAATGTTTATAAAACTAATAAAAAAAACTTCCCACAATCTTTTAATGCGCCTTTCGTTTGAGTGATGTTTTTAAAAATCAAATGAGTACAAAATTTAAATACTTTTTATACTCTCCATAAAACAATATATATTTTTTTAAACGTACTATATTTTTTACTTTTTTTTAAATATTTAAACAAAGAAAAGTTAGCAACCCTATTTATACGTGACAACCAAACACAGCCTTGTATGTGACGGCGTTTTAATACAGTACTTCCTCTTGACCTTACACGAGTACACAGAGACGGTGCAATAATGTATCTTACATATATGTGTAATATGTTATGAGGACAAAACGAAAATGTATGGTGCAACCAGGATTTTATGGAAATCCTACTAATATTATAATGCGAAAGTTTGTTAGGATAAATAATTATCTTTGCAAAATTTACACACGGCCAACTGACGTCAAACTAAGCGTTAGCTTGTATTATGTTTATCAGGAAACTGATAAGCATACATAAACACTTTTAAATATATACATATTACAACACCCAGACAGAACAAACATTCCTGCTCTTCACAGAAAATTTTGACCTGGTTGGTAATCGAACCCACGACCTTCGGTGTAGCAGTCAGGTTAACTAACCACTAGACCGACCGGCGGCCTGTCAATGGATGTATGTTACTCCTTCACGCCAAAGCTACTGAAACAATCTGGATGAAATTCGGCACAGAAATAGGATACAGCCTGGAATAAAAAATGAGCTACTTTTTATCAACGTACTGCGTGGTAAGGCAGGCGAATAGTAGGAGCAAAATATAAAGCGTTGAATTTTCTAGGACTATAGTAGGATTATAATAGGTAAATAAAGATTTCCTCCGAAATACAGAATTATATATCCTCAAATAAGATAAATCCTGCACACTATATTCGAATTATTTGAAAAGACAGAACGAATGCTTCCCTATACTTTGTCACACTTACCTCTGGACAAAGTTATCTAGTTTTTATACATAGATTATGTTGATGCATGAAATCGATTTTACTATTTTAAAATCGTTACCATTATATTAACTAGAGATATAGATTTAGGTAAAAATAAAAAGACCATGTTCTACACATACGAACATATTTAATCATGACATACATACATATTCTATATCTGAAAATACAATTGAATAACGAATCAGAAATCAGAGTAAGTACGTTGAAGTTAACAATATTGATAAACTACAGCGAATACGTATTTAACAATTCTTTTATTAAATTGCATTCAAATTATCAAAATACTTTTCCAATTTCAAAATTATTGTTTATGTCTTATTCGAATTATAAAACTATTAACTTTATGTGAATAAGCTACATAAATTTCTGAAAGGATAAAACTACTCGTAATTTTGTTACATACATATAATCCGATATAAATTGACAGCTTAACAGCCCGTTCTATCTAACCTCAATCCTCCGTTATCTATCAAATGTTACAAACCATAGATACATAGGTATGTAACTGCAAATTGTATCTAGATTTTCGCCGTACAAAATTGCCATGTTTGTAGAAAAGAAAAAAACCGGACAGAGTATAACGTTAATTATATGTTATGCTATTAACTACCTTGATTTATAAAGACCGGAGTTAGATTAACCTTAATCTGTAAAAGTAATATGTGAGTTTTTTAGTTGGATAGAACTTTCAAACAGGTCTACCAGATATAGCCAAATATATTGTGTCGGGCTGTTAAACGTAAAGGCGGTAATAATAAAACTTAAATATTTAAATTATGATTTAATTTAT